>CM070024.1:23283031-23318022 GCA_036247105.1 Cirrhinus mrigala
CATATTTATTCATTGATTAAGTTTAATTGATTTATTTTTATTTCAGTCATGATTTGAATATTTAAGGAAATTTTATGTTTGATCATTGGGCTAATCAGTCATGTGAACCAGTTGCTCCTCCTTTACGTGTCGCTACGGCACCACACGTGCAGATGATAATGGACTCGCATTGTTTGTTAGGTGAGAGTTAGAGGGTGGGGAGCGCAACAGTTTCTTCAATCGCATTGTATCATTCTTTTTCCTTTTGTTTTCTCTTCTTGGAAGTTATATTTTGTTGTATTTTGGAAAGTAAACCGAAGATTGCGATTAAAATAATTTTGTTGATATAACCGCATCTCCGTGCGTGCTTAAAACTTAATGTGAATCTGAAGACTCCCCTGCTAACATCAAGAGGCTAACATAAGCAGGATTAGCCGCTACATTTATTGAAGAAACTCGCACGAAGGAACTATGAGACACAACAACGGACTGTACGATGGATTGTCTTCTCACGGAATTAGGATGCTTCACTGTTCACTGCCGAAGTGGAAGGACGCGATTTGATGAATGGAACATCGTTTCAGCTGTGAGTACTAAAATGCAATGTAAAGGACACAACTGATACATGAATTCAAGCTTGGATAATTGTTTTAATCACGTCATGCGAACAGTAAGGCAAATAACTTAAACTCAAGACTTGTGTTTAAACGCTGTGAAGCAACTAGTTGATTGGTCCCTGCACGAAATGGCTGATGAAGAAGATATTCAGACGGCCGCAGAGGCCGAAAGGCTTTTAAATTCACGTATCGCATCGCGAAGAGGCAAATTAGGAGTATGCACAAGGAAAATGAACGAAATGAAAGCTCTTCTGGTTGAAGGTGTAAATGTTGAACAGGTAGATGATGCCATGACGACATTTTTATCTTTCATTCGTGATTTCAAAAATGTGCACAATGCAGTCCAAGAGTTTTTAACAGGAGAAGCCAAGGAGAATGACCATGTTGATTGGTATGAGCCTAGAATGATGAATTTTGATTATTTTATCAAAGAAGTTGAAATATGGAAAAAAGAACAAAGTTTACAAATAACAGTAGAACCGAAGGACAGCGTTTCTAACATTTCTGCTGTGTCAAAAAGGTCAGCATCATCTAAGGCCTCTTCTGCTGCTAAATTAGCTGCCGCTGAGAAGGCCGCTTTGGAAGCACGTGCAAAGACTCTGTCAGACATTCAAGCTCTACAAATGGAAGAAGTCATTATAAAGTCAAAAATTCAAATGGCAGAACTGCAAACACAGATAGCTGCAGCAGATGCAAAGATTAAAGTACTGAAAACTGATGCTGAATCACAAAGTGATGTTATGATTGACTCTTTGGAGGCAAATAAGGAAGAACATGTTGAACCCACTTTTATTGATACCTCAGCACTAGAGTTTGCTCCTGTGACCACAGTACCTAAGACTCCACTTCAAAGAGTAGTTAGTCACGTGCAAAGTAATCCTAAAGCAACCTCAAGTTCATCAAGTTCTTCAAGTTCACAGTCGAAGACCAATAATCACTCACACCAGGATTTAAGCTTGATGGCTCAAAAGCAAAAGGAAATGACCGATCTTATGATTATGCAGCAAAATCTTTCCCTTTTGCCAAAAAGAGAAGTACCAGTTTTTAATGGAGATCCACTGTCTTATCAGTCTTTCATTTATGCTTTTAAATATCTCATTGAGGACAAGACTAGCAGCAGTCAAGATAGGCTTTACTTTCTTGAACAGTTCACTGCCGGTCCGGCTAGAGATCTGGTTCGTAGCTGTCTCCACATGGAACCTCATAGAGGATATACAGAGGCTCAGCAGCTTTTAAAGAAATACTTTGGTAATGAAATGAAGATAGCAAATGCCTATGTTGAAAAGGCTCTGAATTGGACAGCTATTAAAGTTGATGATGGAAAATCGCTTCATGCTTATGCTCTGTATCTTAGGGAATGTTGCAATGCTATGCAAGATCTAGAATACATGGATGAATTGAACGTTGCATCAAATCTGAAATTGATTGTGTCCAAACTCCCATATAAGCTTCGTGAAAGGTGGCGAACAGTAAGTTATGAGTCATTCCAAAGAACGAATACTCGTATCAGATTTAAACATCTTGTAGAATTCCTTGAAACTCAGTCTGAGATTTTACTTCATCCAGTCTTCGGAGATGTCAAAGATCCGGCTTATGCTAAAGGTACAGTTTCAAGACTCAAAACGACCACCTTGCGAACATCAAGTAAGGGCAGCAGCTTTGTCACTTCAGTGACACAACCGGATGAGCAGACAAGCAAAGAGGCATCTAAAGCACCACAACAAAAAGGCACCTATGTTGCTGTTTTGACATGCACATTTTGCCAAGGTAAGCATGCATTAACTGACTGCATCAGATTAAAGTCAGAGCCGCAGGCCAAAAGGTTTGAATACCTTAAAAGGAATGGCCACTGTTTTGGATGCTTGAAAAGAGGTCATATGAGCAAAGACTGTAATAAGAGAATGTTTTGTCAGATATGTCAACGAAAACATCCCACACTACTTCACATTAACAATGAAAATTCAAAGCAGCCGACTTTACCAACCTGCATAGACTTGAAAGAAATGCCAGTCAATAGTGCACTAGTATCAGCTGATCATGCAACAGGGGCCAGTAGTGAATGTGCACTTGCTATCGTGCCTGTTCAAATTAAAGTTGCCAAAGGCAGCAAGACCATTAACACCTATGCCTTTCTTGATCCAGGCAGTTCGGCGACGTTCTGCACTGAGAATCTTATGAATCAGCTGAATGTCAGAGGACGCAGAACAGAAATACTTTTGCGAACGATGGGGCAAGAGAGACCTGTTAAGAGCTATGAGCTCACAGGACTAGAAGTAGGTAGTATAGATGGAAGTGTATACATAGATCTTCCTAAAGTATATACTCAACCCAAAATTCCTGTATCAAAAGAGAACCTACTCAACATTCTTGATTTGGAAAAATGGCCCTATCTCAAGGAAATTGAACTGAAAAGAATTGATGCTGACATTGAAATCTTGATTGGAATTAATGTTCCAAAGGCAATGGAACCCTGGCAAATAGTGAACAGTCAAAGAAATGGACCGTATGCAGTCAAGACTGTGTTAGGATGGGTGGTCAACGGCCCTCTCCATTCTTGTTCATCTACGAATGAAACTGGATTAATATCAGTGACAGCCAATCGCATCTCGATGGAGAATCTTAAGGACCTGCTTATCAGGCAATATAATCACGACTTTCCTGAAAAGGATTATGATGAGAAAAGAGAAATGTCAGTTGAAGACAAACTGTTCATGAGCATAGCAACCTCTTCAGTAGAACTCAAAAATGGGCACTACCACTTACCACTTCCTTTTCGTGATAAAGATGCTACCTTGCCGAACAATTATGAAATGGCTGCACAGCGTATGTTGAACCTCGCTAAAAGATTCAAGAAGGATTCTGCTTATGCAAATGAGTATGCCACATTCATGGAGGATGTGCTTAGAAAAGGCTATGCAGAAAAGGTGCCGCAAGAGCAGCTGCAAATGAGCAATGGTCATGTATGGTATATACCACATCATGGCGTGTATCACAAGCAAAAGGCTAAACTTCGAGTTGTTTTTGATTGTTCATGTTCATACAAAGGCGAATCTCTTAACTCTAAACTTCTCCAAGGTCCTGACCTGACTAATCCACTTCTTGGAGTTCTGCTTCGATTCAGACATGAAAGAATTGCAATAATGGCAGACATCGAAGCAATGTACTATCAAGTACGAGTTCTACATCATCACTGTGACTTCCTTAGATTCCTGTGGTGGCCACAAGGGGATGTTAACCAGCCACTTGAAATTTATAGGATGAATGTCCATCTTTTTGGTGCAGTGTCCTCACCCAGCATCGCTAATTTTGCTTTAAAGCAAACAGGAACTGATAACTCTGAACGGTACAGCTCACAGGTCATTGACACAATCAAACATAGCTTTTACGTTGATGATTGTCTGAGGTCTGTGGCCTCTGTGAAAGAAGCAATCATGCTCACTAAAGATCTCAGGGAAGCATGCACCCTAGGAGGATTTACTTTGAACAAATGGGTGAGTAACAGTGGTGAAGTTCTTGAAACTATTCCACAGAATTACAGAGCCCCTCTCTTGAAACAGCTCAACCTAGACTGTGAGAAACCCCCTCTGGAGAGGGCACTCGGAATCCAGTGGAACATCTTAAAGGATGTCCTTACCTTTCGGGTAACCGTCAAGAACCAAGCTCCCACAAGACGAACAATCCTTTCAATAGTCAGTTCCATCTATGACCCACTAGGGTTCTTATCCCCCTTTGTTCTCAAGGCTAAGCAAATCCTGCAAAGACTCTGCCATGGAAAATATGGATGGGATGAAATAATCCCAATGGAAGTGATGAAACCTTGGCAAAGATGGCTCGCAGAGGTAGACCAGTTAAGCAGATTTGAAGTGGATAGGTGCATGAAACCTGAAAATTTTGGTTTTATAAAGACTGCTGAACTGCATCACTTTTGCGATGCAAGCGAGCTAGGATATGGGACGGTAAGCTATCTCAAACTTACCGACAGCAGCAAAAATGTTCACGTCACCTTTGTACTGGGAAAGGCCAGAGTTATCCCCCTAAAGAGGATGACTGTTCCGAGACTTGAGCTTGCAGCTGCAACGCTTGCTGTGAAAGTGGACAGAATGTTGCGAAAAGAGCTTCACATGGAACTGAAAGATTCTACCTTTTGGACAGACAGTACAGTAGTGTTGAAGTACATCCATAACCAAACAAAACGATTTCACACTTACGTTGCCAACAGAATTGCAGTGATACATAACCTCTCACAGCCACATCAGTGGAGATATGTGTGTTCTGGAGACAACCCGGCAGATGATGCTTCACGTGGATTACAAATTGAATCCCTTTTGAATTCCACTAGATGGTTGAATGGTCCTCACTTCTTGACAAAAGAAAATTCTGAATGGCCCAAAATACCAGAAGATCTTAATTGCCTCTCATCAGATGATGTAGAGGTGAAAAGGGAAATCACTACGAACTACTTGAACCTGCAGAATAATGCAACTACCAGAATCATCGAGCATTACTCTTCATGGAGCAAACTATTGAGAGCTGTTGCATGGTGGCTAAGGCTCAAAAAACTTCTGATGCTTCGAACTCAGAGAGACAAGGCTCTTGTTATGGATTCCAAGTGGAAAGTTGAGCAAAAGGGACTAACACCAGAAAATTTGGACGAAGCTGAAAAGTCGATCATTCGCTATGATCAACAGCGCTTCTTTGATCCAGAGCTTACACTCTTAAGAAAAGGTAAACACATCAAATCAGACAGCTCGATACACAAGCTGGATCCAATCCTTGATGAGGGTATTTTGATGATTGGAGGAAGACTAAGTAAAGCAGCTTTGCCGGTGAGTCTAAAGAACCCAATTATCCAACCCAAAGATTCACACGTATCTAAACTGATCCTGCGTGATATCCATCAAAGGGTCGGACACTCAGGACGAAGCCACATGCTCTCAAAATTGAACCAGAGGTTTTGGTTACCATCTGCCAACTCCTCTGCTAGAAAAATAATAAAATCATGTGTCTTCTGTAGACGAATGCAGGCTAAAGCTGGAGATCAAAAAATGGCCGACCTACCAAAGGACCGTGTAACTCCTGATCTACCACCTTTTTCACATGTGGGCATTGACTATTTCGGACCTATAGAAGTTAAAAGAGGTCGCGCTAATGTAAAAAGATGGGGTGTCATATTCACCTGCCTAACAAGCCGAGCCATTCACCTTGAGGTGGCAAGTACACTGGACACTGACTCTTGTATTAACACTATTCGGCGGTTTTTATGTCGTAGAGGACCAGTTCTGACCATCAGAACAGATTGTGGCACCAATTTTGTAAGTGCACAAAAGGAATTGAAGGCCACTTTGAACCAGATAGACCATCATAAAGTTCAAGATGCATTGTTGAGCAGTCATGTTAAATGGATATTTAATCCACCATTTGCAGCTCACTTTGGAGGAGTCTGGGAGAGACTAATCAGATTGGTAAAAAAAACACTGCTTTCAGTGCTAAAACAGCAAACATTGGATGATGATATGTTGCAAACAGCTTTGTGTGAAGTTGAATGCATTCTCAATGATCGGCCCATTACAACTGTATCAAGTGACCCAAATGACCTTGAGCCCCTAACGCCAAATCATCTCTTGCAATTAAAATCTAAACCCCTTTTACCACCTGGACTTTTCAGTAAGAATGACTTGTACATTAGGAGGCGATGGAAACAAGTGCAATACCTTGCAGACCTTTTCTGGCAAAGATGGACCACTGAATATCTGTCTTTAATGCAGCAACGGCAAAAATGGGCCAATATCAAGAGAAACTTCAAGGTAAATGACATAGTAGTCATAATAGATAGTACAGCACCAAGAAATTCATGGCCTTTAGGTCGTGTGGTAAAAACCCTGCCAGGCCCTGAAGGTCTTGTTCGCAGTGTTTTGGTAAAAACAAAATCCACTGTTCTTCAAAGACCCATCACCAAACTTTGCTTACTTCTGGAAGCTGAACATTCAGATTAGGAGACTGACAATGTAATGTCAGCTTCTTATGGTCTGTTTTCATCAGCACGCTTTTACATATATACTGACAAACATGTACATACTATGGCGTGCCCACACACCAGTACATATCTTTGCATACATGGACTTTCCAGGTTTGCACCACATACTGCAAGCTTGCACATACATGGACTTCTCATTTTTGCACTACACTCACACCCAATGGACTCTTTCTGATGAAATGTACATAGCATCGGATGGACCTTGGGGGGGGGGATTTATGGAAATTATACAAAAAAGGGGACATTGTACTTATGTATTAACAAGAATACAATGTATTTGTTCTAATGAATGCACTGTGAAGTATTTACTCTGATTTATTGAACATATGAGATTCAAGATTGTATGTATTTTGGCTCCATTGAATATTTTGTATTTGGTAATTGTTCTGTCTTCACATTAACAATTAGGGGCCAGGATGTAGGAGCCATATTTATTCATTGATTAAGTTTAATTGATTTATTTTTATTTCAGTCATGATTTGAATATTTAAGGAAATTTTATGTTTGATCATTGGGCTAATCAGTCATGTGAACCAGTTGCTCCTCCTTTACGTGTCGCTACGGCACCACACGTGCAGATGATAATGGACTCGCATTGTTTGTTAGGTGAGAGTTAGAGGGTGGGGAGCGCAACAGTTTCTTCAATCGCATTGTATCATTCTTTTTCCTTTTGTTTTCTCTTCTTGGAAGTTATATTTTGTTGTATTTTGGAAAGTAAACCGAAGATTGCGATTAAAATAATTTTGTTGATATAACCGCATCTCCGTGCGTGCTTAAAACTTAATGTGAATCTGAAGACTCCCCTGCTAACATCAAGAGGCTAACATAAGCAGGATTAGCCGCTACAATTAGTCACTGGATGATCTCATTAACTTTAACTCTTTAACTCTTTGAAAGTCCCACCTCTGCTCAACTGATTTAAAACTAGGACTCGACACTTGCTTGTGACTTGAAAGTCCCACCTGTGATAATATGTGACCCTGGACCACAAAATCATAAGCGTTTTTTTTTTTTTTTTTTTTTTAATTGAGGTTTATACATAATCTGAAAGATGAATAAATAAGCTTTTTATTGATGGATCTGTTAAGATAGGAAAATATTTGGCCATGATGCAACAATTTGAAAATGTGGAATCTGAGGGTGAAAAAAAAAAAAATCAAAATATTGATTTTCTTTAAAGTTGTCCAAATGAAGTTCTTAGCAATGCATATTACTAATCAAAAATTACGTTTTGATATATTTGCATTAGGAAATGTACAAAATATCTTTGTGGAACATGATCTTTACTTAATATCCTAATGATTCTTGGCATAAAAGAAAAATAATTTTGGCTATTTGTGGTCCAGGGTCACATATCATAGAGCATTCAAATACAAAAAAAGGTTCTGTTCCTTTTGTATAGATTTAGATTTTAATCTGAATATTTGGATTTTTATTGTAAATGCAGGAAAAGAGAAGGAAACAATAAAAAACATGATAAAATTAAAGACAGACTAAAATGATAGTAGATAATGATGTAGATAGTCTTACCCTTCAGAAAACAGCAGACGATCTGTTTGAACTCTTTTAGATGGTGGAGGTCTTGCAGATAATCAAGCAATTTGAGGCTGATTAAAAAAGAAAAAATAAACATTAAATAAGTAAGGGATAATTAACGGTTTGCTGTGCATTAAAAGAATGTAAATGCACGATGTGGAGGTTAATAACCATATTATAATGATTATATTTTTTCAAGGGAACATTAAAACTTCAAATATTGTATTATATTTTTCTTAGAGTTGCATATATTAGCAGAAATCTTAGCAGTAAATCATATATAATACTGCAGATTTGAAATATTACAAATCATATATATATAATATATATACTAATAAATACTCTTTAAATGGCTCTACTTACAACTTTAAACAGTCTGTCCTTCGGCTGATGCTGAGAAGCTGCAAACAACTACATCAGGACCTTATTTATACTGACGGTAACACCCTTTTCCTGAAGGTCATGTGATTTATGGGAAAACATTGGTACATATAGACTGACTGTGACAAACACAACTCAGCATCTCTAAAGAGGATCTTTACAGTTTTTATGATGGCTAGAAAACATCAATACTGAAACCACTTTTTAAAAATTCTTTATACAGTCTGCCTTACCAAAATAAATGTTGTTTAAACAGTGCACAGTTTACAAACAACAGTTTCACATATGTATATGTCCTCAAAGAGTGAAATTTAAATGAGATAACTGACTAAATAAATGTTGATTGTGCATTAGTGATGAACACCTGCTGTTACCGAAAATTACAGAGGATCAGATGTTGCGGTTTTATTGGTTAAAATGATGCCACCATCATGGAGATCAGGGTTTGCTTTAGTTGGGCTGTTGACCCTTGAATTCCTGTGTTAGATTTTTTCTACAACAATGCATGTGGTGTTGTAAAGCAGTGAGGTCAGTGAGGAGTCATTAGCTGTTTTTAGCTGTTTTTGTATGATCATGGGCTAGTTGGATTACAATCAAAATTACTTTTTCCTCTCTCTTTTTTCATTTGTATGTGTAGGTTTTGCATGAAATGAGAGAGTGAAGCAAGGGATCTTTTTAGAAATTTTATTGATAACAATGAAAAAAGTGCAAATTCCAGCACGCAGTATAAATGTTTTGAGAAATCTCTTCGGGAGCTGACTCAGCCAAAAAAACAAACAAAAGACCCTTCTCAAAAGAGCTAGAGCTTCTTTCTCTATAGTAGTGTAAATTAACTGATGTCGATTGAATTTCTTGGAGTAGAAGCACACGGGATGGTCGATTCCTTGATCATCCTCCTGTAGTAGGACAGCACCCGCACCGGTTCCACTGGCATCAACTTTAAAGGGTTTATAGAAATCTGGGGCAGCAAGGACTGGAGAACTACACAGCAAAGTTTTGAGAGCATCAAAAGCCATTTGACATTTAGAACTCCAAACAAAAGAGACATCTTTTTTAGGTTATCAGTGAGAGGTATAACTACGTCTGAGAAGTTTTTGCAGAAATTTCTGTAATAGCCAGCCATCCTGAGAAAGCGTCTATGCTCACAATTTTTCACATACCCCTATACTCATTAAGCATTGAAAGTTAGCTGGAGCATTCTTTAGGCCAAAAACAAGGACCTTATACTGCCATACAAGGGTTAATCTCATTATGATTCAGCATTGGTTTAGAAGAGGAAGAAAGCGTAGAGTAAGAGGAATGATCAGGATGTAGAAAGAGGATATATACTGTATGTGAAAGAAGAGCACTATTAGTGCTGGGAAAAGAGATCGGAAGGTGGTTAGAAGCAGTAACTGTTAACGGAAAATGAAAGGAAGAATGATCAAACTAATAAGAAAGAATTTCTTTATCTTCTATTCTGTGCAAAAATCTTCAATGAGAAAAGTTAACATGCCCATAATTTACCAGTTCAAATGATCAATCTGATTGCAATGCTTTGAATAGGCCAAATCCATCCAAGGCCATGAGATGATGTGAATTTGATTTTATTGACATGCAACCCAGTAACAAGGGAAGGTACAAGTTTTGTCTTTCTTGCAACAAACCGCAAACACAGTGGTTCAAGTTTAAATCTAAGCCACCCCTCACTAGGAGCGCCAACTCAGAATCTGATCAGAGAGCTCATTTTTACTTTGGCATGTGATTAAAGTTGTGTGTAATGTTAAAATCAAGCAGAGATTCGCAAGTCTTTACAGTGTTGTTTGCCCTCTTTGAAGATCTCTTCTCCAGATTAGTTTTATTGTTTTGTTGCATGGCATCTGTTTTTGTCACAGTTCCTGGACCTTAAATTCATGAGGAAATAATTTCACCTCTTACAGTCCTCCCCTTGACCCCTTGGGGCAAACCCAGAGCAGTCCTTAAGGGGTCATAATTACATGATTTCCGAATTACGTCTACTGTCAAAGTCTTTGCAGGGCAGGTACCATTAGTTGATGAGTGTTAGGTATGCTGTGAGTAATTTAGTAATTTAGTGGTATGCTGTGAGTAATTTAGATATTCTTATGAATTATGCCAGGTAAGGATAGTAGTAAAAATGTGTTGTGTATGTTTGTATGTCTGTATGTTTGTGTATAGGAGATGGGTGATGCCTAGTCTACCATAATCTGTGTTGTGTAATTTAGTTCCAGTGCTACACTGGGAGGTCATGTAAGTACTTGCAGTGCTATGAGGTGTGAATGACCCCTTGAAGCATCTCTGCATCCATCTCCTTGTTGTGTGTGTGAGTTGGTGTAGGTGGGACCAGACATCCTTGTGGAATTTGTCCCTCAGAGATGGCAGCAGTCAGCCTGAAAGGAAAACAGACAGAGAGGAAGGAAATTCCCTTAAGACTGGTGGACATGGCCACCAGTTTTTGTTGCAGTTAAATTTACACAGTTTGCTGTGTTACAGGCATTATGAAACTCAGATATACTGGAAAATATCTTTAAATGATACTGTTTACACTAGTCAGATCTGTGTTTAAACTTCCAAGCATTAATTTGCTGATTTTGGTGCTGTGCTGTTAGCATAGAAATTGGCATTTTCTTATGCTTCTTATACATTGACCATTTCCATCTCAGCAGTCTGTAAAGACTTGCGAATCTCTGCTTGATTTTAACATTACACACAACTTTAATCACATGCCAAAGTAAAAATGAGCTCTCTGATCAGATTCTGAGTTAGCGCTCCCAGAGAGGGGTGGCTTAGTTTTAAACTTACACCAGTGTGTTTGCGGTTTTGTTGCAAGAAAGACAAAACTTGTACCTTCCCTTGTTACTGGGTTGCATGTCAATAAAATCAAATTTACATCATCTCATGGCCTTGGATGGATTTGGCCTATTCAAAGCATTGCAATCAGATTGATCATTTGAACTGGTAAATTATGGGCATGTTAACTTTTCTCATTAAAGATTTTTGCACAGAATAGAAGATAAAGAAATTCTTTCTTATTAGTTTGATCATTCTTCCTTTCATTTTTTCTTTCTTAACAGCACCTGCTTCTAACCACCTTCCGTTGATCTCTTTTCCCTGCACTAATAGTGCTCTTCTTTCACATATACATTTCAGTATATATCCTCTTTCTACATCCTGATCATGCATCTCACTCTACTCTTTCTTCCTCTTCTAAACCAATGCTGAATCATAATGAGATTAACCCCCTGTATGGTGTTCGGGTCTGTGGGACTCATTTTCACTTTTTCACGTCAAAAGAAAAATTAAACGCAAAATTATTTTTTCAAGCTCATACTCATTGGCCTTGGCTCATTTTTGTGAAAAACATATATGAGAACAAATTTTCAATGACCACTCACTGTACACCCTCCTACACACTTATGTTACATACAGGATGTTCGGGTCCACTGAGTAACAAAAATATTAACATCATACAAGGGTTAAAGGCCATTCTTGGCCATCGTAATATAATATATTATAAGGTTGTTATAATATGAATTATAATACATTATAAATAGTATAAATTGAAATACTTTTATTACTGATCTCTGGAGGGCCTCCTGGGCAACTTGTTCAGATCAACTGATTATCATCTCACTAATCTTTTTTGAAGATACACCTTTGATTTGGCCCTGTGGCTACAGCACTCCTAGCATGTGCATCATGTGCACAGCAACAAGCCAAACTGGAATCCAGTTGTAGATTTTATTGCTGTGAACATTTAATGACCTGCAGGCAAATACTGAAAAAATGGGTCAAATCATTACTCAATCTGAAGATTCTGAGGTAACGTTTTACAACAGGGTTTATTAATTGACTACATTAACATGAACGAAGAATGAGCAATACTTCTACAGCATTTATTCACCATTGTTCATGCCAGTTTCAGCATTCACTAATTAAAATCCCAGGTTATGTTTGTTAACATTAGTTAGTGCACCACAAACCACCATAAGCAAACAATGAACAACTGTATTCTTATTAACTAACATGAACACAGATTAAAAAATAAGTATGAAATGTGTTGTACATTGCTTATCTAAGTCAGCCAATACAACAACTAATATCATCAAATGACACCCTATTGTAAAGTGTCGCCGATTTTTCCCCCGAAAGATTCCACTGAAAGTCACTAAGAATGTCCGTACATGTGTTACATCTTGTGAATATGTTGACTTTTCCTCTTCATGTTTGGTATCGTTTTAAAGGTCTCCGTGTGATTGGTAAAATGGTCTTAATTTTGCAGCAGTCAGTTATATTATATATACAGTTTTGCTGCTGAGGGGTGTGTTTTCCCCTTAGGGTTGGGTGAGAATCTCCAGCCAGGTGTGACCCTGGGTCACGAGATCCGCTGACAAACCAAAAGGTCTTTATGTTTTTACAACTGATTGGAAGATTTGTTTGTTTTGGTCTGGGTATATAAGTGAAGTGACAAAATACTACTTTGGGATTCTGTATTCAGAAGAACCCCCACACTGTGTGTGTGAGAGTCTCTGGAGCTTTGCCTCCAAATCTCTCACATGCTGTTTTGTATCTCTCTGCGGTCAGGTATGCATCTCCCACTCTTAGATTTATCTTTGAGTAATTTATGTTATTTATTTATTTGAATTGGAACTGAATTTCATTCTGAATTGGATTCTCATTGTTTAATCATGGAACTGGCATGATACATTTTTACCTGAAAAATAAAATGTTACATTTGATTTATTCTGAAATCGTTATGACTAGTAGAGCATGTGGGGGCTGATGCTACCGCAAATCTATGACCAGGATAGAGCAAACTGCAGGCTCAGGACTGAATGGAGCAGTAGGCACTTCACCTGAGACCTCCTGATTTCTGTCTATCACTGATGTTAGCGAGTTGTACGGGAGAAGACTAACGCAAACTACACTTTTTGTGAAGGCAAGCAGTTGGCGGCTGTCAAAAAGGTATCAGTCACCTGCAGACCTCTGACTAACATTAGACTGGCGAGTTTGTGATCGTATGATCCACGAAAAATGGCCAACGTGAGACATTAAGCGGCTTCGGGTCCCTGACGAACGGATAATTGAAAGTATGGGATTTCCAGAATAATCAAATAATTAATAATTCATACATAATTTTTGTGATCAGCGCAAATCAGAGTAAGCACCTACATTTTAACAATCACATAAAATTGAAGTCCGATTAAACATGGAGCTAGATTCAAATAGAAACTAAATCCTGATAAATTAAGTGAACTTTTCAGAAACGCTGTGCAAAGACCGAACATGCATTAAACCTTCAACCAGGCCACTGGACTCCGCGTTTAGCCCGGTGGATGGATCCTTACAACAGATTACAGTAATTCACATTTTTATACAGAAAGATTACTGTATTTTTATACAGCATTTTTTCTGTTTTCTTAAATTACATACAAATGTATGTAAAAAAAATAATCTGTAATTATTACAATAACAAAACCGTTAGAATATTCTTATTAAGAATTAACTGAGGTTTAGATGTTAATGTTTTATTAACCCTCTACGGTACGCAATATGATATCAATGAGGGAAAAAACATTTTTGTGATGTTTTACCTGCTTAAAATTGGACACTATAACAATATCAGTAAACATTTTTATTATTTATTTATTTTTAAAGTTTGTTGCCTCAAGGAAACATTTGATATTTTCATGCAGAAAAAATAAATATATGTATTTAAAACCAGTTTCAAAGAAGTTTTTGATGTGTTGCACATCTCATATTTAATAAAAAGTAAAATTTCATACCCACATGTTGCTCTCAGGCAGCACTGCACCATCGTGGATCACAAGTATAACTATCGTGGATCACAAGTATAACTATCATATCTGTTATCATACCAAGACATTATAATAATTAGTGTTGTTTCAAAGTAAAAAATTAAAAATCATCATAACCTTATGCTTACAAGCATGCACATACACATAGATACACAATCCTCACTAATGACTCCTCACTGCTTGTGAAAGTTGAGGAAGCACTTCCTTTCAACAGAAAAATCATAATATCTGCAGATATTGTATATGAATTACATTTCTTATAGATGCTTATAGATTATTACATTATATCTATTATTATATAGATTATTCTAAATCTTTTCCCAAATATCATGTATTCTATCCTATATGCCTGGTATGGCCATATATGATTCCATTACAGTACAATGTTGCCTTGGGCAACATGCACTTTTTTGTAATTTCCTATGACAAAAAACAAAAAAAAAAAAAAAGGTTGTGTTGCGTGGAGGCAACATAGAGTTTTATTAAAAAAAACAAAAAAAGTTAAAAGTCAGACTCATCAGTAGCCTTTTCTCTGAGCATGTTAATGTTTACTTCTGCATCATTTACAGCAATCTTGTGAAGTGACTGTAGCCACAGCCTTAGATGAAATCAACTGAAGATAAAAGACATTAAATTTCTGAAGATCTCAGCAGAGGAGGATTAAACAGCTCCACAAACAGCATTACCAGCTTCACTTATTACTAACCAGATTGACTTCATTTCTGTTAGAGGTCTACAGAAGTTCTTTATTGAGAATTAGCAGGGATTTAAATCTGGTTTCATTTGAAGTCACCATAATAGTGACTATTAATTTCCATTAATTGGGCTCTTAACTCTTATTTGTAATCATTTGGCTGTCATGAAAGTGTGTTTAACAAACACATCTACAGAATATGATAATTTTTTGTTGATGGTTTCACAATTATTATGTAACAGCCTGACTCACTGAACACACTTGAATCTCCTAAGCGTGTAGCTTAATGCACTCACATTATAAACCCTGTGTTATTGCTACATGAGTTGCAACATTGGTTTGAAAGTTGTAAAACACACACACACACACACACAACAAAAAAAGGTGCACAACACTGACACACAAAAAATATCAGCAATCAGTTCTGGACATCACAAAAGGCTGCTTAATTTATTCATGCTGTGATGCATGCTGTGAGTTTTGTACTATGGTACCCAGCATGCATTGCAACATTACACTTTTTATTGTTGAGGTTCATGTGTTGATTTATGATGACTTTGTGTGTTAGTGGAATTTAACTTTCTATGCTTTTCTTTTAATCTTTTAGCTGGTTCTGCAATACTATCAGCCTGCAGTTTAATACAGCATATGTGTTATTAGCACAACACAATCATTAGAGTCAAACGACATTAACAAAACAGGCTAATTCATTCCACTGATAATAGAGTATAAATAGCTAACCATCACCACTGAACTTCTTTATTTGCCTTGCCAAATGTGTTTGATAAACACACATCATTGCAGTCAGCAAAGAAAAGACCTCTAACAGAAATAAAGTCAATCTGGTTAGTAATAAGTGCAGCTGATAATGCTGTTTGTGGAGTTGTTTAATCCTCCTCTGCTGAGATCTTCAGAGATTTAATGTCTTTTATCTTCAGTTGATTTCATCTAAGGCTGTGGCTGCAGTCAGTTGTTGTGTTTCTGTTCATCTCTTGTTTTCTGTTTTCTTCTTCCCTTTAGTGATTCTGCTTGTTAATGGGCTTATTAAGGCTAAGATGACTCCATATTTAATATGCACAGATTTTGTGACTCGGATAAGGTCTAGTTGTGGTTTATTTCTTCCACCCAATAGTTTGATTTGCTTTAGTTGGGCACTTTGACTTTTGTCTCAATGTTTCTCTTTAGCTGCTGTAACTATGTTATGGCAAAAGCAACAAAAGAAAGAGTCCACATCCAATGTCCAATGGGAGACACATTCTTTATTAGAATGTTAAAGGATAATGTTCTAACAATGTTATCAATAAACATCTGTAGAATGTTTTAGAGAATGTTATCCTACCTTTTAGGAGAATATTCTGGGAACTAATATAAAACATTACCAGAACATAGCATAATGTTCTCTGAACATTAGTAGAACAAAAAATTGTTAGCTGGGTTGTTTGTTGCTGTTTTATTTACATCTGAACTTTCACACACATTACATTCTGCTCTGCACTTCATTGTATAACTAGAATAAATAGAACAATGAAAGTCTTGAACTTTGAACTTGAACTTGGACTGACAACAGAAGGCATGTGTAACCCATGTGAAATGTGGTGTTAAGAAAGATAAATAATAATATAATTGTTAATTGCAATTATACTTCTAACTAAAAGACTGAAGCGATCTATAAAAATGGATAGCGATTTAATTATGTATATAAAAAAAATATATATATATATATATATATATATATATATATATATAATAATAAAATTGTGCACGGAGAATGTGACGTATTACGCATAAGCGAGTTGCGTATGACGTAAGCAGAGGACTCACGGAAGAACGAGAGAGTTGATAAACACTAGCATATGAGAGCGATGGATTAAAAAAAAGGATTAAAAAGGTTTATATGGTTTAAAATTCATTTAAATATGGTTAAAAACAAGCTTGATTGAGCGATGATTGACGATCTGAGCGCCGATGTTAGCTGATTGTGAAGTTTCCCTGAACCTGAAGGTGTTTAACGAATTGTTACAAACGGGATTTGGTGAGTTATTCATATTTTATTTTCTTTGAAAGATGTATTTTATGTTGCTGTACCAGTTATACATTTCAAAAGATCGTTTGTATATTTTCACAACGCTAATATGAATTATTGTAAATTGCTGAATGATGTATTCTGTTTAGTTATGAATATTAATTTGCACATCCTCAATATTCTGGTAAGAGGACACTTATGGAAGTTGAGATGGGTGTGTAAACAGTTAAAAAAGAGCAAGAAAAGTTTAAAAGGAATTGCATTGAATGCTAATGACACTGTTTTGGTAAAGCAGGTCAAGTTTATTGCTTGAGTTGAAAACCTCTTCTCATGGATTTGAGATGGCGAGCCACCCAAAACTTGAATTTTGATCTCTGGACCTGGAAGGATACGTTTTTTCTGTGACACGTGGAGGATTCGTTCTTTCCGTCCCATCAACTTTCTTCAGCGGGACATTCTCTTTTGCGGTACATTTGTTTGAACTGGTAGGATTTACTTGAATTTGCACTCACCACTGGACATCCTAAAGGACATTTTGCACTATTTTCAAAAGACAATGAAGGAAAAGAAAAGCCCTAACAAGGGTACTTTTGATTGAACATTATTGAGTGTGAGTCAAATGTAAAATTTGGATTTCTTTTGAACATTAGTTGTGATAAGAGGTTTTGGTTCACTTGAACTGTTGCATTTTATTGTTACATGCAGTTGTGCTTTGTTAATAGGAATTTCTTTGTTTTGTTCACAATGGTGTAAGAAATTGTAAAAACAGCAAAATAGGATAAGAATCCTAAAATACATTCAAAAAAAAAAAAAAAAAAAAAAAAATAGTGAAGCTTGATACCTGTCAAAACATAGCAGATCAAATCGAAGGTTTTTTTTTTTTCTAAAATGACTACGATCTAAGGAAACAGAAATAAATTAGATTAAAGCTTTATTTAAGGGAAGAAAAGGAAAACAAATCGTATTACAAGAAAGAAAGAAAGACAACACAAAGAATTCACTGGTTGTGTATAAATTTTATTGTTTTTTTTTTTTTGGTTTCATCTTGGTCAATGCTGTTTATGTGACTGTTAAATTTTAAGTTTTAAAAGATAAGTTTTTCTTTTTTGTTTTCTAGATTTAGGAGCTACTTTTAGTGATAAAGTTAAGAGTAACACATTCCCTAAGTTCTGAGAGTTGCTTGTAGATTTTAGCAGCTTATTAGGATTTTCTGAGATATTAGGAGCAGCGAAATTTGTTTTTTTTTTTATGGCCCATATTG
This sequence comes from Cirrhinus mrigala, assembly GCA_036247105.1. NCBI lineage: Eukaryota > Metazoa > Chordata > Actinopteri > Cypriniformes > Cyprinidae > Cirrhinus > Cirrhinus mrigala. The sequence goes on from CM070024.1 coordinate 23,301,373, forward strand.
TTCAACAATAACTCATGTTTCAACACAACTCATGTGATCAAGTCTTTTACAACACTTACCTGGCAGAGACTATTCATTCTCACTTGAGAAAAGAGAATTGAATCAGCGGTTTGTGGAGAATGAAGAGAACAAGGATTCAACAAGAATTTATGAGACGGGAAGGTTGTTTCTGATCGGACAGCAGATCTTTGTGATTCTCATGGTTATTCATTTTACGATCATCGCACAGAAACGGAAAAGTAAAGTTCAGACTCCTGGAGCTTGAACAGTAATAAATGGCTTCACTATATGTGCCTGCAGAAGAGCTTTCTTGTCCTGTGTGCTATGAAATCTTCAAGGCTCCTGTTGTTCTGTCATGTAGTCACAGTGTCTGTAAAGAGTGTCTTCATAAGTTCTGGAGAAGCACAGATACTCAGGAGTGTCCTGTCTGCAGGAGAAGATCCTCAAAATTTGAACCTTCAGTTAATCTTGTGTTACAAAACCTGTGTGAGCTGTTCCTGAAGCAAAGAAATGAGAGCCATTCATCAGGATCTGAAGAGATCTGCAGTTTACACGGTGAGAGACTCAAACTCTTCTGTCTGGAGGACAAACAGCCTGTGTGTGTCGTGTGCAGAGACTCAAAACAACACGACAATCACAAATTCAGACCCATCAGTGAAGCTGTTCCAACCTATAAGGTAAGACGGATTTATTTCTGACAAATACAGTTTGTCATAAACATGCAAATTTCACGGTACCAATTTTCCTCACATGTGTATTATATATAAACATATTAAATAAATCTCTGGTGTCTTAGATTTTTTATTTAAATTTCTAGGAGGAGCTCTATACACCACTGAAGTCCTCACAAGAGAAACTTAAGCACAAAGAAAGCAATAAAGGAATGCTTGAGAGAACAGGACAACACATCCAGGTGAGACTTGACTCCTTTGACATATTCATAAATGGAATTAGATTTAGAACAGCTGAACTGATTTGTCTGATCTGATTATTACATTGGCTAGAACCTTCTGCATTTTCACTTAAGATGCAGACAATGTTTTTACATTTATGAGCTCGACAACCTGTTAACATGACATTATGAAGCCAGACCTTGCAACTTTGAAAATTTAGAAAAATTGTGCAAAATTTATAAACAATCTGTCACACCCTTTGGACTGTTTTGTGTGTTTTTTCCCCCTGTATGCCCTTATTTGGTCTTCCTGTTCCGTTTCCAATCATTACGTCACTGTTTGATTGTTTTCACCTGTCCTCCCCTGATTAGTCTTTGTATTTAAGGTTGGTTGTGTCCTCAGTTTGATCGTCGGTTTTTATAAGTCATTTTGCATTGTTATTCAGTCTGTCTTTTACGTAGTGTTTGCGTTGTTTCCCTGCTGTTCCTGTTCCCTGTGGATTATATTAATAAACTCTATGTTCTGGATCTCCTCGCTCCTCCTCTTTCCCCCGCACACCACCGCGCCGTGAGACAAACTGCATACTTGAGGTTTAAGCAACTACATTCTTGCTTGGAAAAAAACAAAAAAAAACAAAAAAAAAACTACATTCTGTGACACAGTAGTATTTTGAAAATTATAGTGGGTTTGCATTTTGTTTTGCTGGGAAAAATACTTCTAATAATTAGAACATGACATTTAATATTTAAGGGGGAAAATGACAAATACAAATAAATGTATAATGCTTACTTTTTCTTGGATGGGTTACTTGAAAGGGCCTTTGTTGTTAGGGATGTTGGTGTTTATAATTTGGTTATGATTTATAAATATAACATTATTTAATCACTGATATGTTCATTTTATTTGTGTTTTATAATTGTGTATTGCTTTATATACAGAACAAAAATGATCTAATTAAGAAAAGCGTCTTAATTGAAGATGGAATTCCTGCTCGGTACCGCCTGCAGACAACAACAGACAATTTGCATCAATCTGTACCATACAGAAAAATGATCTTTGGGGAGAGAGACAAAAACAAACCCCATAAAACCATTCTGATGGCTGGAGAAACAGGAACAGGAAAAACAACTCTGATCAATGTGATGATCAGCTACATGTTGGGTGTTCAGAGAGAAGACAAGGTTTGGTTTGAGATCACAGATGATCAGAGTGACCAAACATCAGCTCACAGTCAGACCTCCATCATCACTGTTTATGGGTTTTATCTACAAGAGAGTCCAATTGATTTAACAATCATCGACACACCAGGATATGGAGACACACGTGGAATCAATCATGATAAAGAGATTGCCATGAATTTGCTTAATTTAAGTAGATCTGGAGAAGGGATCCATGAAATAGATGCAGTGTGTCTGGTGATTAATGCAACGCAAAATCGACTTTCTGACAGACAGATATACATATTTGATGCTGTTCAGTCTTTATTTGGAAGCGATATTGCTGAAAACATTGTCTTGCTCTTCACACACTCAACTGGAGCTCCACCTAAAAATGCCCTGACGGCTGTTAAAGAGGCTAAAATCAAGTGTGCAGTAAATGACAAGAATCAGCCAGTGTTTTTCCTGTTTGACAACTGTCAGTCAGACGCTGATGATGAAGAATATGAAATGATACAGGAACAATCATGGAATCTCAGTTTTAGAGGAATGACACAATTCTTCAAGTTTCTTGACACAATACAACCAAAATCCCTGAAGATGACTAGAGATGTGTTACAGGAAGAGCAGTTGGAGGCAAAAATCTCCAATCTAAAATCACGTGTTGAGCTGATGGAACTAAAGCAAAATGAGCTGAAACAAACTCAAGAAGCTCTGGAGCAGAACAAGGAACATGTCAAGAAAAATGAAAACTTTGAGTATGAAGTTAAAGTGTTCTACAAAGAGAAGGTTGATATTGATACTTCTTTAGCCAACATGGCGATGTGCTGCGCCATCTGTGAGGAGAACTGTCATTATCCAGGATGCTGGTGGGTCAGTAATCTTTCATGGTGCAGTGTGATGAAAGATGATCACTGTACAGTGTGCACTAATAAATGCCACTTCAAAGAACATGTTAAACATGCAAAAATATATGAAACAAAGACAAAGAGGGAGAAGATGACATATGAAGATTTAAAGAAGAAACATGAGGACAAAATTGGAGACTGTGTGCCTTTGGTCAAGAAGCTGGAAGAAGAACTGCAAGAATTAGAGAAAGAGAAAATAAAGCTGGTGATTGAAGCTTTTGACTGTGTGGAAATGTTGCAGAAGATCACACTCAACATTGATTCACTGATCATACTTCAACACATTGATTTTCTGGTTGAGAAGCTGAAGGAAATAAATGAGCCTGAAAAAGCCCAAACACTGGAAAACATCAAGAAGAAAGCAGAAGAAAAGCATGAACCACTGGAATATTTAACACGATTTTTTAAAAATATATTCAAATAATGCCTCAGCTAAAGCTCTGAAAACAGCATCCTGAAAATTATTCTTTTTCTTTCAATAGGATGTGATGTAAAGTGTGAATGTAATTGCAGTGTTTGTAAATTCCTTTGGATAAACAGCATCTGCTCAATTAACTGATACAAAATACTCCTGTGGTTACTGTCATTAATTTCCTGAAATGAAGCAGAAATTGACAGCAGCAGAATGTAAACACCTCCTGCTGTGAGATACTGTTTAAAATATAGAAACAATACCGTGAAAGCAACAAATAGCCAGAATATTGTTATTTATCGCAAAATGATGTGTATAAATTATGGTCATTAAGAGGCAGGTTAGAGACTGTTTTAACTGTGTTATTAAGCACTGCCATCTTAAGGTCATATGAGAAAATGTTGTGTATCATCCTACATGTGAAAAACATGACAGATATTTACTGTACTAGTGTCATGAAAGCTCTGCTTTTACTGTATATCTGGATTCTGCTGTTCAGTATCTATGTGATTTTTGGGCCTCACATGTTTATTGCTCGAGTTTTCTCTGAAATTATGCTAAAATGTTATGAACTAGAATGTGCAGATATATGAAATGCTTTCATTTATATACATTTATTAAACTAGCAGTTTTGGCTGTGTTTTTATGTTTATCTGTGCTCATTCAACTGAAAGGTACTATAGTAAAAGAATAATATTACAGTTTTTCTTGATTGTTTTTCTTTAAAACACATTTTCTTAAATCAACACGTCTGTGAAACACTTTTCTTAATTGCAGACTTTGACCTCAAATTGACTCCCAGTGAATGACTATAATTTTAGACAAAGTTTAGACAAAGGCATGCATTCACCAATTTTTCTATGACAAGCCCTGTAATATCTATTTGTCCACTGCTGGCAAACTAGACTTCAGTGGCAGAGGCTGGGCTTGGCCAGATGTAGTGACTTTATATTGATAACACTTTTGCTAGTTTTAGTGACATTTAGGAGAAATTTCATTCGTCACAATCCAATCTATTTCGTTTATTTCAGGTCCGACATTTTATCCAAGCTTGGAGCTCAACTTTTCCTGGATAAAATCCTACAGTCTACTATATCTGCTGAGATCTTGAGAGATTTAATGACTTACTTTATTTCAGCTAATTTAATCAGTGGCTGAAGTCAGTTGTAGTTCTTGTGTTTCTCTTTTCTTTAGTGATTCTGCTTGTTAACAGCAGCTGTTCATCACTAATGCACAATCACCATTTAATTGAACACTTAATTAACTCATTAAATTTAACTCTATTTAGAGAGGGACTGAGTAGAGCTGATTATATACTGGGGATTTTACTGTTAAGTAACTGGAATTGTAACTGGAAGTAAAATGATGTGTTTATTAACAATCACTGAGAGGCAGTTTAGAGGCTGGAATTGCATGATTAAGAACTGCCACCTAGAGGCCATATGTGAAAGAGGCCTGGGCTTTGCAATTCATTTTACCTTTAATAAAGTTACCTTTAAACGAATCTTGGTAAAATTGGTAGTATAACTGAAAATAAATTAAACACTTGGGTGACAAAAAATATTCCAATATACAAATATGTTTTCCTTTAATTTCTCTGTAATCGTTTTCTTTTTGTGCATCATTTTCTCACATCCAAAAAGTGGTTGAGCTAAGACACGAGAAAAGTAACGGTAAGCTAACCTTGTTTTCTGGAATGCACCTCATGCTCTGTGACCTGTTTTAACACACCCAATCATAAACTCCACCGTCTTAACACTTATCAGGAAGAGACTGAACTCTTGTTTTTCCTTCCTGTCAAATTGACTCTCTTCTTTCTCGACCAAAGGAAAAAAAGAATGCGTGATTCAATGAAAAACAAAGAGAACAACTTCCAGCAAGGATATTTTGGGAAGTTTGTTTCTGAACGAACAGCAGATCTTTGTGATTCTCGTGATGATTCTTTTTTGAAACCATCTTTCAGAAAGTGAAAGTAAAATTCAGACTGGAGCTCAAACTGTGAAAATGGCTTCACTACATGTGTCTGCAGAAGAGCTTTCTTGTCATGTGTGCAGTGAAATCTTCAAAACTCCTGTTTTTCTGTCATGTAGTCACAGTGTCTGTAAAGGGTGTCTTCATCAGTTCTAGAGATCCACATATAATCAGAAGTGTCCTGTCTGCAGAACAAGATCATCAAAATTTAATCCTCAAATTAATCTTGGTTTAGAAAACTTATGTGAGTTATTCCTGAAGCAGAGAAATGAGAGCTGTTCATTAGGATCTGAGAAGATTTACAGTTTACACAGTGAGAAACTCAAATTCTTCTGTCTGGAGGACAAACAGCCTGTGTGTGTAGAGTGTGTTACTTCACAACAACCCATGAATCACACATTCAGTCATCCAGTCATGACAGACACACACGAGTCCTCAAAAGGTTAAGACTACATGATTCTACACTGTAAATTAAGTCTGTGTTTAAATGTATTAAAATTAACATTATTAAAATACTGTATAATATTGTGTAAAGTACTAATCTCAGCTCATGGATCTATTATTTGTGTGAAGCCCCGTTCAGCCAATGGGCGCAGGGCGTTTTACACAGACGCACCTCACACACATTCAAGCCTCATAAACTGTCAGATTACCGGCTATAAATCACAGGCGTAAGCCGTCTGAAATATTGGAAATGGCGCATTTATGGCAAGGAAAGTTGGAATTTGTGCCATTAAATAGTTTTTTTTTTTTTTTTTTTTTTTTTTTTTTAATTGACAGTGTAACATTTGAAGTTAATTTTTGTTATTAAACTTGTTTAAGAATTACTGGACTTTTGGATGTTATTCAAGTTCAATACATGCTCACACAAGTAGAAGAAGCAACAGAGATCAGAATTTAGACAGATTGCTATCACAGTGAGCTTTAATTTTCCTTTTTTTTTCCTCTCAGTTCGCAGATGTGTAGTTCAGACAGCTGTCACTGGAGGGGTTTTGATTTGAGCTAAATAGAAATGAATTTGTTGTTAGAGATGCTCTAGTACAAATAAACAGTTGTCTCTGATAATTTACGGAGTCTTTGTTGCTTTTAGTACCATTACAGTTGTTGTGTTTAGACAGTGTGTGTTGTTTGTTGATTTTTAATTACAATGTTTTATTCTTGCTCTTATGTGCATATTTGTACCTCTAACATGGCAGAGGTCATTTTGAAATGCTTTGGTCAGGGAGTGATTCTCCTTGATTCTACAGCAGATAATCTATATAGTGAAACCTCAACAACACGACATTTCAAAACACACACACACACGCAAAACCTGTCACCTCTTTTGCAGAGTTTATAATCAATCAGTTCTGAGTGTTCAAATAATCTGGAATTACATTGTTCTACAAATGCCATTAAACTACACATTTCCATAAATCACATGACCATAAGGGTGTTGTCTTTATATGTGTCCTCCACACATGTATACTGTAAATACAACTGTTGGTCTACTTGCCTGCGAGTGTTCATCTGGAACCGGAAGGGTCATAAAAACAGTAAGTAAATGCATTTTAAAACTGATTTATTGCCTGATTTCTGTTGAGTCTCAACCAGTAAAAAGTAATGAAAGACATAATAGGCTTTTTTATACCTAATTAGAGGATATGATCAGCACCAATAATCATTTCCTTGTTTTCATATCAGTGTACAGCTAATAAAAACATTTAAACACTTAAACACGTCAATTTTCTCAGCAGTGTTTGAAATTCCATCCAATTACAACCCGATGTGAATCAGAGATTGAGGCAGAAATATAGATTTATGTGCGATGCTACTTTATTCTTAAACATTAAAAATACCAAAAATTGCTTGATGAGCACATACAAATCACATATTGCCATAATGACAAATATATTAGATTCTGGACTGCCTCATATCATATTTTGTTCATCCGCAATATTGCCTAACTTTGTCATAGTTCCTATCTTCGGAAATATGAGGAATTTCCTACTTTTAAAGGATCACCAGATGGCGCTAAAGCTGACAGTTAAGAACCAACTTTCAATCAAGTTGACAGCTGTGAGTATCTTCTTTTCTGTGTTTTGTCTAGAATGGATCCAGTTGGAGTGAATTCAATAGAGACTGCAGCTCTTGGGAGACCCTTCCTGCTGGGGATGCTGTATGACTGCAGGAGAGATGCTCTAGTACCAGGTACCGCAATACCAATTATTCTCTTTTAAACCAAACCTTGATGGCAGCATTAACAGCAGAATTTAAAATCCTGGCAACAACTGATCTCTGGATTGAGAGGTTTGAATTAAAGGTAATTCTGCATTAAGATATGGCATATGATTTAATGCAGTTGTGTACATTTAGTGATTCACCTGCTCAGAGTCTTTTATATAAATAAGTATAAAATACGTGGAAGAGTCCCTGAGAGCACCGGTTACTGTCTAATAAAAGTGTTTAGACTATATTATTAATTTAACATAATTAATAAATAAATGTCTCTATTACATGAATCAGACTTTGGAGTAAAGAGCAGCTGCAGCAGAATATAAACACTAAACACCAAATTAACACAGTTTTCACAGTCACTGCTTCAGACTCAGTTCAGGACAAATCTAGATTGCTGAATATTGATGGTTGTCTGAAACTGAGTTTTTTAGATGGACTTATCAATGTGGGTGGAGCTGCCAGTTTTCTCAAAGACACCAAGAAATCATTCAATCAACTGACATTACATTATCGTTCAACAACTAAGTTTGAAGAACTGATCATGAACCACTTTCCCTCTGGAGAAATGGCTCATTATGACAATGATGTAGCCACACATGTAGTGACAGCAGTGCTGTATGGAGCAGATGCCTGCTTTGTGTTTGACAGAGAAGTTTCATCAGATGAGGACAAAAGGGTGATAGCAGGAGAAGTGAAAGCTACATTAGAGCCACTTATAGGCATTTCAGCCGGTACAAACATTAATCTGAATGACAATCAGAGAACTGCAGCCCAAAAATTCAGCTGTACATTTTATGGTGACTTCCAGCTACCATGTAATCCGATGTCTTTTGAAGATGCTATGAAGGTTTTTAAAGATCTTCCCAAACTGCTGGGAGAAAACAAAGAGTTTACGGTTGCTCTGAGAGTTTGGCTTTATCCTTTGGACAAACTTTTCTCAAGAGTTGTAAAGTTTCAGCATGAAATCAGCATCGGTCTAAGCACAGACATTGAATCTGTAATTGAGAGTTTAAGTACGACTGAGATGAAATGCAGTGACCTTCTGACAGACACTTTTACACCACTTTACAAGAAAACTTTTACACCACTTTACAAGAAAATACAAGATATGCAGCAAAACTGCCAAAAGTACGGACAAGATTTCAGTGGCCGAATTAAATCTGTGATCCAATCAGTTAAAACTTGTGAAAAAGGGTCTCGTGCTCTGATGGATCTTCTACAAGCTCATGATGAGTCTCCATTTAATGAAAAGATTCTAAAAGAGTGGATCACAGTAAAAAAAAAAAAAAAATTAAACACAGTTAATGAGTTCCTTCGACAATTACTGGACCTTGGAGCTGAAGTGAAGGGAAGATTGGACTCATATTTGTCTGATATTCAGGTGGAGAATGTGTTTTGTTACACTTTCGGTTCTCTTGAGCAGCCAGATGAGTTACTTAATGAGCAAGAAAATTACATGAATCCTCAAATGTTGAGAAATCCACAGAAAATACCTGATGCAGCATCTCAATCATGGCTCACTGGAATCATCAGGGAGAAAATGAGAGAACATTTAAAAATATTTAAAGATCTGATGACGTCACACAGCAGTCAAAGAACTACATTTATAGTTTCCATAGAAGACCATAAAAAGCATCCAGGTTCCTGCATTCTTCTGTATAAAAATGGATGTAATGAAGCTGTTTGCTTCACTTCTCCATCAAAACCAGAAAGTCCAGTCATTAAAGATGTCAGATACAGGCAAGTGGTTTTGAAAGTGTCTCCACTGTGTCCTGCTACAGAAGAGCTCAAATTACTGTACAAAATGAAGGAGGAGAAAGACTGGACATCTCAAACTGTGTCAAAGAACCAGAATACAGTGACTCTGACTGATCTCTTACAATGACTGAAACTTACAATGCTTACCTCTTCTGGATTGAGTTTTGCTGCACATTTTAAATTTTAATTAAGATTTTTAAATATAGCATTGTACAACATTTACACATAATGGTCTTTATTGCTATTACATTTTTAATGCTTTACATTACAGGACAAAAATGAATTCATCAAAAAAAGCATCTTAATTGAAGATGGAGATCCTGCTCGGTACCGTCTGCAAACAAGTACAGACAATTTGGATCAATCTGAACCATGCAGAAAAATGACCTTTGGAGAGAGACAAAAACAAACTCCATAAATGTATTCTGATGGTGGGAGAAACAGGAACAGGAAAAACAACCCTACTCAATACCATAGTCAACTGGATTTTAGGTGTAAAGAGAGAAGACAAGGTTTGGTTTGAGATCACAGATGATCAGAGCGACCGAACATCAGCTCACAGTCAGACCTCCAGCATCACTGTTTATGGGTTTTATCTGCAAGAGAGTCCAATCCATTTAACAATCATCGACACACCAGGATATGGAGACATGCGTGGAATTGGTCTTGATAAACAGATCTCTGTGAGTTTGCTTAGTTTAAGCAAATCTGCAGAAGTCAATAAAATAGATGCAGTGTGTCTGGTGATTAAAGCAACACAAAATCGACTCTCTGACAGAAAGTTATACATATCTGATGCTGTTCAGTCTTTATTTGGAAGAGATATTGCTGAAAACATTGTCTTGCTCTTCACACACTCAGATGGAGCTCCACCTAAAAATGTCCTAACGGCTGTTAAAAAGGTGCTAATCAAGTGTGCAGTAAATGACAAGAATCAGCCAGTGTATTTCCTATTTAACAACTGTCAGTCAGACGCTGTTGATGAAAAATATGAAATAATACAGGAACAATCATGGAATCACAGTTTTAAAGGAATGGAAGGATTGTTCAGGTTTCTTGACACAATAAAACTAAAAACCCTGGTGATGACTCGAAATATGTTACTACAACAACAGCATTTGGAAGCAAATGTCTCCAATTTATATTTACATGTTCAAACGATGAAACTAAAGCAAGATGAGCTGAAACTAACTCAAGAAGCTCTGAAGCATCACAAAAGACATGATTTCCGAATCAGTGATAGTGTATCTTTGGTCAAGAAGCTGGAAGAACAACTGCAACAATTAGAGAAAGAAAAAATAAAGCTGGTGAAAGAAGCTTTTCACTGTTTGGAAACTCTGGAGAAAATCGCACTCAACACTGATTCTGTGCTCACACTTTTGCACATTGATTTTCTGATTGAGAAGCTGAAGGAAATAAATGAGCCTGAAAAGGCTAAAATACTGGAAAACATTAAAGAGAGAGCTGGAAGAAAAAACAATTTTTAAATCTAATTAATTGCACAATGTGGTAATTAATTTTCTCACTCTTCATTCTTCTTTTTCCTCTCAGGAAGTCTATAGCAGCCCATAGAACTGCTGATCAGGAAGTTATTAAATTTAGCACACAGCTAGAGGACACCCTCTTCATTAACCACAGCAAATTTGGAGTTTCTATCTCAAACTCTCTAGCACCACCAATAGGCCAAATTGCACTGCAGAGTTCAGCTTCAACCCTAATCAAACACACCTGAACCAGCTAATGAAAGTGTTGAGGGTTAGTTGATGATTATAGACAAGCATGTTGAAGCAAGATTGGAACTGAAGTCTGCAGCTTATATGAGAAGGTTTGAAGACCCCTGGTCTTTACTGAGTAATTAAAGACGGCTCATTATTTTGCCTGTGTTGTGCTTGGCCCCATAATTGTTGCTTACAGCTTTATTGATTGTAATTTCCTGCTATATGTTTTTGTCAAGAGCCCTATTCAGACAGTAATTGTTTTTCATGTGGAAGTCTGTAAAAATAAATTTACATGGCACCTCATTGATAAAAGTCATGGATTTGGATGGCGATTTATTCGCAGTGGAGAAGTGAGTTCTGTGATCCTACGAATCCCGGGAACGCTACTCACATGGTTAGTCACATGGATGTCTGCTGTAAATAAAATGTGCTTGGAATAATAAGAATAAATTCATATTTAATAAACAAATTAATTCAACATCTTATTTGTATAATAGGTATTTTAAAATTGTATTGTTACCTGTTGCTGCCATAATAATGACCCAAATGTTTGTGCTTTTCTTCTCTTTCTTCTTTTGTTCTTAACAGCTCCCACTCATTGTGGTGGAGCAGCTAAGAAATATTGTTCTTGTAAGTTTTTGACCAGCATTTCAGTGGTAAATATGCATGCAAATTACAGCGAAATGCAACAGTTTCCATATGGTGTTTGGCAGTGGTCAAAAAAATCATTTAAGCATTGAATTTTTTAATCAGTTTCTTCTTGTAAACTCAGAGATGTGGATTTGGACGGCAATTAAATCACCACATGACCTTGGTGTTTGTCAAAAAACAATTCAGTGATTCATGTGATATGGATTTAAATAAGACATCTATATAAAACACTACAGAACATATGCACAGGAAATCTTTTGTGTCTGTCACAAACATCAATAAAATGAGATGAGACAATTAAACAATAATGGCTAAATGCTCACATTTCTGTTTATCATTTAGATAGAGCTTGTCCATTTCACAAATAATGATCTTACTGACAAAACCGTATAAATATCAAAAATATAACAGAGCTAAAATGTTTTTACTTTCAAGAAAAAGTATTTGTCTCATAAAAAACAGTAATTCTCAGTTTTCAGGGACAGTTTTAACTCATTTCCCTTTGTTAAGTCTATAAAACATATCTAACACAATAAAATTGGACAGAAAATATAAAAATATGAAATATCAATATATTATTTTTATTTAGTTTATGCAACAGAATCAGATATAACTATTTTTAAACTAATTATCCAAATAATGTATAGTACTACAAAGCTGATATTATCAGAGCATGTGAGCAGAGCATAGTGACTGTTTAGAGAGGGATTTAGCTGTGTTAGAAAGCACTGCCATCCAGAGGCCATATGAGAAAATATGAAATGCTTTCACCTGAATTTCACTTAGAACTGAATTTTCACATAGATTCATTAAACTAGCAGTTTTTAATGAACTGCAGAATACTATAGTAAGAGAATAATACAGTTTTTCTTTATTGTTTTTCTTTAAGACACATTTCCTTAAATATCTCTAACACATTTCTAAAACACTTTTCTTAACTGTAGACTTTGACCTGAAATGACTCTCAGCGAATGACTCTAATGCACACAAATACCGAATGAAAATAATCATGACCCCAGAGCATGAATTTTGCAACACAGTTCTACGTTAATCAACAAGAATGACAGTAAATATGTGGAATATAAAGAATACTGACAAACTGTGAACAATTGTTAAAAAATGCACAGTTTTCCTTTTGTGCTTACTGTAGCTATTGTCATTTGAATATAATCTGTATTTCAGTCAGTGGAAATCTGTCAGATGAAACACTGAACAGCATTTTGGATTGTGAAATATAATAACAAAGAATAACAACAAAATAAAGAACTGCAAATTACATTAATTAATTAACTAAGCAAATATGTGTATACTTTATTTTGTAACACTGATTCTCAGATCTACATCGACAAATGAAATATAAAAAAAATACAGAACTAAACATACAGATCCTTATGACTAACAAAGTTAAACTTATTATTGCCTTTTATTGTTTACAAATTACACATGCATGCATAGCATATTATTTACATGAATGTGAAGTATATGTCACTAAAAAAACTCATATCATATATTCTTTACATTGACTGTTGAGTATGTTATACTGCATATATGCAAAAGAGCCAAATATGTAATAAGTTGTTACAGGAGTAAAATTAAACAGTAAAAACAAAGTCTATTTACAGACAGTTATGGTAGTTTTGAAAGTGCAATAAGGACTGTATGGAGAGAGTAAGACACATTACATGAAAATGGGAAGAAGAAATGTTAGATTACAAAAGTCCAACCAATAAGCTGCAATAAAACTGCATCACAGTGGAGATGGAATCGAAGTATAGCTCAGATTTACAGTTGTCTGTGTTTGCAATTGTTAAAATAATAATTTAAAACTGCCAACAAGCATAAAAACAATTCAGTATCTTGAAGCTTCTCCTTTCCAAGCAGCGTTTTGCGCTCAGATAGGTTTACGAGCGTTTGGCGCCCTCAAGCGACTGTTTTGAGGCCATGAATAAATTAGAATCAATACCGGCTGGTTCGAATTATTCACCAAATTAACATTTCTTCCTTAAAGGCTTTATTTATTTAGAATTACTTAGTTAAAAAGACATTCAGAATTAAGCTGTTTTAATTCCTAAAAACATCTATTTATTATTATTATTATTTTTTTTTTATTTATGTTTCATGGTCTTCATAAAAAATCTTAAAATAGGATCCTGGAAACATTTCAATTAATTTTAAAAACGTCCCTGAGGCGGTGTAAAACTTTTAGCATTAATAATAACTGCTAATATTTTATGAATCTAACATTTTTCAACAATTTTCTTTGGATAAAAATCATCGGCTAAATTAACTCATGTAAAATACTATACAGACTGTTTACAGAATGTTTGTAATTGTATTATTAAGCACTGAGTGACCAAATTATGTATGAGAACATGAGAAAATATTAAATGCTTTCACATGTACCTTAGTTGTATCAATAAATTAAAATTTAGGTAATCCATTTTGGTTGTGTGGCAGCAATTTAGGTTTATCTGATTACATACATTATTCAAAGAAATACAACTGAAACACAAGTGAAAAAGAATGTGAAATCATTTATCTGGAATCAATATCGTATTTGTGATCTGTGTCAGTCCAGAGACCCTACATATCGTGTTATGTACTGTACCTGTATCTCTGAATGGACAGTGGGACGCTTTAAAAATAAATAGATACTTGAGGCAACATTTTGATTTGGATTGTGGTAGAGAAGTATAGCAGGCAGACAGTGGGAAAAAGAAATAAAAATAGAAATATGTGTGTGTGTGTGTGTGTGTGTGTACATTGTGTAGCCTATAACATATTATATCATATGCAAGTATTACACCTACCTATGGCTGATTCTAGTCAGTTCCCCTCATCAATTGAACTAAGTGGTGGGAATATTTAAACCACATTTCAAAAATACTGTACTCATATAGTGATGAGTAAGACAACGAATGTCAAACTGGACTAACTACGTTAAAAACTTTATTTAAAAATGCAAGTAATACTTTTTTAAAAGTTTGATGTCATTGCAATATTACAGTATATTTACTTGGTTGCAACACAGCAGTGTCTGAATTTCCTAAGGCAGAAGAGGAGCGCAATCCTTCCCCCTCCTGTCTTCACAACCTTCTGCAGAGGCACAATATAAAGTATTTTGACCAGCAACCTCTCAGTCTGGTTTAGTAGCTGTGCAGCTGCAGAAAAGAAGTCCATCCAGAGAGTGGTAAGAACAGCAGAGAAAATCAACAGGACCTCAATCCCGTCTATATACAGGAAATGACATCTGTCACGCTGCTTTGGCAGAGCCACCAAAATAATAAGTGACTCCACCCGGTTGCCCACCAATGGACTGTTCAGCTATTGGCTATTGGCGCTCTGGCAAATGCTATCGCAATATGTGATGCAAGACTGCCAGACTCTAAGTGTTGCTCATAGATTTCCACATTAGGAGCAGCATTTTTTTTTTTTTTTTTTTTTGAATACGGCCCATGTTGTTCTTTGACTTGTTTCAACACAACCCACGTGATTAGAAATTCCACCCTCAACAGGAAGAGACTATCGTGCCATTTCTCCTTTATGTTATAACTTGCTTGACAAAAAAGAAAGGAATCAGCAATCAGTGAAAAACGAGAACAAGGATTCAACAAGGATTTATGAGATGGGAAGTTTGTGCTTATGAACGGATAGTAGATCTTTGTGAATCTTAAGGTTATTTAATTTTGAAACAATCGAACTGAAAGTGAAAGTAAAGTTAAGAACGCTGGAGCTCAAATAGTGAAAATGGCTTCACTACATGTGTCTGCAGAAGAGCTTTCTTGTCCTGTGTGCAGTGAAATCTTCAAGGCTCCTGTTTTTCTGTCATGTAGTCACAGTGTCTGTAAAGAGTGTCTTCAACAGTCCTGGATAACCACAGATACTCAGCAGTGTCCTGTCTGCAGGAGAAGATCCTCCAAACCCGAACCTCCTCTTAATCTTGCTTTACAAAACTTGTGTGAAGTGTTCCTGAAGGACAGAAATGAGAGCCATTCATCAGGATCTGAGGAGATCTGCAGTTTACACAGTGAGAAACTCAAACTCTTTTGTTTGGAGGACAAACAGCCTGTGTGTGTAGAGTGTGTTACCTCACAACAACACATCAATCACACATTCAGAGCCATCAGTGCAGCTGTTCCATCCAAGGTAAGACAGAATTATTTCTGAGGAATAAAGCTTGTCATAAAGATGCACATTTCTCAGTATTGCTTAAATGTGTATTATATATATGAACATATTACAGAAATCTCTGATGTCTTAGATTTTTTATTTATATTCTAGGAGGACCACTACACACCACTGAAATCTTTGCAAGAGAAACTTAAACACAAAGAAAGCACTGAAGGAAAGTTTGAGGAAAAAGGGCAACACATCCAGGTGGGACTTGATTCTTTTGACATATTCACAAATTATATTTGTCTGATCTGATAATCCCATAGCACTCACCTTACACATTCCACACTTTAGCAAAGTAGGTGAACACAGACAATGTAATTAATATTCAAGAGCCCAACATCTTATTAGCATGACAGACACTGAGCTGCTGACATTATACATCTGCCTAAGGCCAGACCTCATAACTCTGAAAATGTCATAGAGGGCAAAAACTGATTACAAAATTGCATGCTTGAAGTTTATGCAACCATAATCTTGCCTGAAAAAAACTATAATTCGACAATTAGAAAATGACATTTAATTTGTAAGCGAAAATGACAAATAAAAATAAAGAATAAATATAATGCTTGGCTTTTCTGGGTTGAGTTATGTGAAAGGGTCTTAATTGTTAGGGATGTTCATGTTTATAATTTGATTATGATTTATAAATACAATATTGTTCACCATTTATACATTATATATTTTATTGTGTTTTGTTATTGTATATTGTTTAATATACAGATGAGAAATGATCTCATCAAGAAAAGCACTTTAATTGAAGATGGAAATCCTGCTCGATACCGTTTGCGA
>CM070024.1:23318522-23418522 GCA_036247105.1 Cirrhinus mrigala
ACAAGGACAGACAATTTGCATCAGTCTAAACCATATAGAAAAATGACCTGGGGCGAGAGAGACAAAAACAAACCTCATAAAACCATTCTGATGGCTGGAGAAACCGGAACAGGAAAAACAACCCTGATCAATGTGATGATCAACTACATGTTGGGTGTAAAGAGAGAAGACAAGGTTTGGTTTGAGATCACAGATGATCAGAGTGACCGAACATCAGCTCAGAGTCAGACCTCCATCATCACTGTTTATGAGTTTTATCTACAAGAGAGTCCAATCCATTTAACAATCATTGACACACCAGGGTATGGAAACACTCATGGAATCAATCTTGATAAAGAAATCAACATGAGTTTGTCCGAATTAAGAAAATTTGAAGACTGGATTCACGAAATTGACACAGTGTGTCTGGTGATTATGGCACATCAAAATCGACTCTCTGACAGACAAATATACATATTTGATGCTGTTCAGTCTTTATTTGGAAGTGATATTGCTGAAAACATTGTGTTGCTCCTCACACACTCAACTGGATATCCACCTAAAAATGCCCTGACGGCTGTTAAAGAGGCTAAAATCAAGTGTGCAGTAAATGACAAGAATCAGCCAGTGTTTTTCCTGTTTGACAACTGTCAGTCAGAGGCTGCTGATGAAGAATATGAAATGATACAAGAATATGCATGGGATCTCAGTTTTAAAGGAATGGCAGGATTATTCAACTTCCTTAAAACAACAAATCCAAAAACCCTGAAGTTGACTCAAAATGTGTTGCAAGAACGAAAGCAGTTGGAGGCAAATATCTCAAATCTACAATCACGAGTTAAAATAATAGAACTAAAGCAAAATGAGCTGAAAAAAACTCAAGAAGCTCTGGAGCAGAGCAAGAAAGATGTTGAAGACAATAAAAACTTTGAGTATGAAGTTGAAGTGACCTACAAAGTTAAGGTTGATACTGATCCTAATTTAGCCAACATGGCGATGTGCTGCACCGTCTGTGAGGAGAACTGTCATTATCCAGGATGTTGGTGGGCCAGTGATCTCTCACACTGCAGTGTGATGAAAGATGATCACTGTACAGTGTGCACAAAGAAATGCCACTACAGCAAACATGTCAAAGCAGCAAAAATATATGAAACAAAGACAAAGAAGGAAAAGAGGACATTTGAAGATTTAAAGAAGAAATATGATGAGAAAATTAGACACGGTGAGTCTTTGGTCAAGAAGATGGAAGAAGAACTCCAAGAATTAGAGAAAGAGAAAATAAAGCTGGTGATTGAAGCTTTCAACTGTGTGAAAACACTACAGATGATCGCACTCAACACTGATTCTGTGCTCACACTTCTGGACATTGATTATCTGAGCGAGAAACTGAAAGAAATAAATGAGCCTGAAAAGGCTAAAACACTGGAAAACACCAAGAAGACAGCAGGAGAAAAACAAGGAGCACTTGGATACTTTAGATATTATTTTAGAAAATAAACAAATAATGTCTCAGTTACACAAACCCTGGTGAAACTCTAAAAATGTTTCTGCTGCTTTCAGAAACATGATGTATTTATTAGTCTAACATTTTTCTGTCACCAGACTTGTACTCTGTGTATATCATACAGCACTGTATATGCTTTGGATAAAGAACATCTGCTAATTAAACTGATGTAAAATACTATAGTGACTACTGTAATTCCTGCTGGAATACAACACAAACTAACAACAGCATTTTTACAGTAAGATTCAATTGACGATGGAGCAATTATGTTGTAAAAGAAAAAAATACCAAGATATTTATATTTATTGCAAAATGATGTCCATGTAATCACAGTCACTAAGAGACTGTTTAGAGACTGTTTTAACGGTATTATTAAGCACTGCCATCTAGAGGTCATATGAGAAAATCCTTATTCTTCAGGCGAAGAAACAGTTCCGTAGTTATGAGGAAAACAGTGATAAAAATCTGAAAGTGTCATGAAAGCTCTTCTGGGCTGTTTTGTGTATCTACTATGACATTTATGGTCCTTACATGTTTATTGTTTTATGGTTCTTCTTTGGAATAATACTACAATTTTAGAGAATATGCAGCGGATATATGATATGAAAAGTTTTCCTTTGTATCTTACTTATATAAATAGAGTCATTACATTTTTTCCAGAATATTCCTGTAAAGCATTTCTTGTCAGAACCAAACACGTCTCCATTAGTGTGTTGTGTGTCGGTCAGTAGCAGTATGTGAATCATCCTGTCCCACTTTGTCTGTCTCTTAAAATAACCAACAGCAGCTGAAACAAAGCTTGAGAGACTGGAACAGTTAATGCTGATGACTGAACTGACAACAACTGAACAAAACATTAAAACAAACATAATATACAGTAGCCTGTATAAGGGCACAACAAGGCCCTGTGATTTCATTTGTGTAAGAAGTGTTGCAGATAAAGTTGACTTTGAGTATAATCAAACTATAATAGTTGTATTAGGCCTGATCATGAGTGACAAAAAGCCTGTTTTCCAAGCTGACAGAACTTGCAGTTTCTGCAGATAAAATTAGGCGTCATCTTTTGTACAAAGCTATTAATTCCTTCTCCAACAGCCCTGCATGACAAAAAGTTATGCTAACTTTAACAGAGTTAAATGGAGTGTTTTTATTTCATGTGACATTGTGGACATAATGTCTTTTTGATGTGACTCAATGCCATCTGAGGCAGTATCATCATTAAAAGTCTCTTCATCATGTTGTGTGTGAAAATCTTCCAAAGGTTTGGAAACTCCTCATATGAGTTACTCATCTGTATCTATGACAAAACATCTATGAAACGCAAAAGGGAAACAGAAAGTGGATGTTAATGAAGCCACATGCTCATGTGAATATGAGTTTACATGAGACAGACGACTATATAAAACACAAGAGAACATCAGCACTGGAAAGTGTCTGTCATAAGCATCCATTAAATAAAATTATATTTTCACGAGGACAATTAAACAACAACTGCTAAGTGTTCACATATCTGTGTTTATCATTTAGATAGAGCTTGTCCAATTCACAAATAATGATCTTACTGACAAAACACCACACTGTGTAAGAAATATCACAAAAATAGAATTATAAATGTCAAAAAAATATAATTAATATTTTTTTTTTGCTTGTTTCACTTAAATCTGCAAAACATACATTATTTAAATAAATTTATTAAAGAAGATTTATTAAAAGTATTATAAGAATAAAAACTTAATTTCCTCAATTCCTTGTTAAAATGGCTTTGTTAAATCTATAAAAATAAATTATTAATATTGTATAATATAATTCTCATTGATGGGACTGTAAGCACATCCAAAAACAAAACAAAACCATCATACAGTTCATTGATCTATTATTTACATGAAGTGAAGCGCTCTCAGCCAATGAGCGCAGCGCGTTCGGCACGGACGCCTCACACACATTCACGCCTCGGTGCGCGCGCACTCACAAACTGTCAGATTACCGGCTATGAATCACAGGCGTAAGCCGTCTGATCCCTGAAGTTTATCAGACACCGGACAGGTCCGACCCACGGACGACCAACATGAGCGAGAGGTTTATGGTCGTGCCGGTGGCGCACGCAGACGAGAGCGCGTTTGGAGACGAAACGTACATAGACTCTGTGTTTGACGCCGGTGCCGGTGAGGGCGAACGCGCGGAGCGGCGGGGATCGGTGCCCATCCTCCAGTACAGCAGAGAACCCAACAAATACGGTGAGACGGCTTTAGTTCATACAGTCAGAAAGTTGCTCTGAACGCTTGTGTTATAATTAATGAAGAGCCGTTATGTTGATTATAATAGGAGCGTCAGGCGCGTCCAGAACTCAGTCAGTAGTTTGGCGCGTCGCGTCACTCGTGTAAACAAGGTGTAAGAAAGTGAAGGGAAACTTCATAGTAATTTTGGCGTTGATAAATGAAATTATATACAAACTAACGTTTGAAGAAACATCTTTGTGTTTTAATTGTTTAGTTCATTTAAGAGTTTCGTACAGAATATTATTTATTGTAGGCGGTTTGTTTTTACATAGATTTCTCTCAGGAGGTTTAACGTTAATTCTCTCAGGGCCGTTACCCAGCTAACATTTTTTTGTTACTAAAACGTTATAAAAACGTTTAGAAACGTTAGAAAATGTTTCCTTAAGAAGCCGATCGGTAACCAAAAATTAACGTTAGCAGAACGTAGTGTTAAGCGGCTAGTTTCCACTATTTAGTTACACTGAACACTCCATAACACTAACACTTGTTTATTGAAATGTTTTCTGACATGTGCAAATGAGTGTTTCAGACTATATATGACTGAGGTGTTTAGTTCAATGCCTGTTTGTTTATTTTAACTTCCAGTTTAACAATATTTCAGCATTTCGTTTTATATGGTTTATTTTAATTTGTCAAATATCCAGGAAATATCACAGGGCTGTTTAATCTAAAATATCTAAAATGTGGTCCCTTACAAAAATTACCATGATAATCATGGCAACAGTTGCAACTCCAGTAATACTCCAGTAAAATATGGAAATTTATTATATGTAACACAAAATTTAAACTTTAACTCTGGGTATTGAGTTTATTCTAATTTTTTATTTTTATTTTTTGTAAGGAATGATTTATAAGGATGGCATATTTGACACTGTATTTTGCAGATTATTTATATCTTTGCTCTTGTGTGTATTTGCATTAAAATGCGGCTGTTTGATTGCATTAATTTTATAATAAAATATGCACAGTAGGAGCATTTGCTTATGAAATTGTGCAGTAAAATATGCTTTAGATCCTTATAATAAAAAGCAAAATGTACATTTGCTTATTCTTTATTATTCTTATTTGTACTTTTTTTCACTGAAGAGTTTCGTACAGTATATGGAATATTATTTATTGTAGGCTGTTTGTTTTTATGTAGATTTCTTTTAGGAGGTTTTATTCTCTCAGGGCCGTTATCCAGCTAACATTTTTTTGTTACTAAAACGTTATAAAAACGTTTAGAAACGTTAGAAAATGTTTCCTTAAGAAGCCGATCGGTAACCAAAAATTAACGTTAGCAGAACGTAGTGTTAAGCGGCTAGTTTCCACTATTTAGTTACACTGAACACTCCATAACACTAACACTTGTTTATTGAAATGTTTTCTGACATGTGCAAATGAGTGTTTCAGACTATATATGACTGAGGTGTTTAGTTCAATGCCTGTTTGTTTATTTTAACTTCCAGTTTAACAATATTTCAGCATTTCGTTTTATATGGTTTATTTTAATTTGTCAAATATCCAGGAAATATCACAGGGCTGTTTAATCTAAAATATCTAAAATGTGGTCCCTTACAAAAATTACCATGATAATCATGGCAACAGTTGCAACTCCAGTAATACTCCAGTAAAATATGGAAATTTATTATATGTAACACAAAATTTAAACTTTAACTCTGGGTATTGAGTTTATTCTAATTTTTTATTTTTATTTTTTGTAAGGAATGATTTATAAGGATGGCATATTTGACACTGTATTTTGCAGATTATTTATATCTTTGCTCTTGTGTGTATTTGCATTAAAATGCGGCTGTTTGATTGCATTAATTTTATAATAAAATATGCACAGTAGGAGCATTTGCTTATGAAATTGTGCAGTAAAATATGCTTTAGATCCTTATAATAAAAAGCAAAATGTACATTTGCTTATTCTTTATTATTCTTATTTGTACTTTTTTTCACTGAAGAGTTTCGTACAGTATATGGAATATTATTTATTGTAGGCTGTTTGTTTTTATGTAGATTTCTTTTAGGAGGTTTTATTCTCTCAGGGCCGTTATCCAGCTAACATTTTATGGTTTCTAAAATGTTATAAAAATTAAGAACATTAGGAAATGATTACTTAAAACAAAAGTCAAAGACAAACAGTAAGCGTTTCAGTAACACTTCAGTAACACTATTATCTGTTTATTGAAGTGTTTAACATTGAGCTTAATGAGGTTTATTCTCCTTAGCCAAATATTTAGGAAATATCGCAGGGCTGTTTATGTTACATTGTGGTCTTTTTACCATGGTAATTTTAAAACTGATAGTAAAACTGATAACTTGTAACCATTATCCATAAAATAAATTAATATATAATTTTAATATTAAATGTAATGCATTAATATTAACTGTAATAATGTGTTTTATTTCAGTGGTTATCATAGTATTTTGCAAGGTCCTGTGAAATGATTTATTTAGGATGGCATAAATTACATAGATTTTGCTGGTGACATTTATATTTTTACGCTTGTGTGTATTATATGCTGCTGTTTGATTGCATTTACTTTATTATAAAAGCACAGAAGGGGAGTTTGCTGATGAAACTGTGCAGCAAAATATGCCTTAGATCCTTGTAATATTAAGCAAAATGTACATTTGTTTTATCTTTATTATTCTTATTTGTACATTTTTTTTTTATTTTTTATCCTGACCGAAACGTGAGGTAATTGCATTTTATGCAACATGAGGCCCTTTTGGTTTTACACGACTGCCTGATTTCAGGGGCTTGTCTAGACGTGTCTTGGGACACTTTTCATGCTCAGCTGTCTTCATTAATTACCATGACACATCTGTTTGTTTCCCGGGTTAGAAAGCTAGCAACCTATCTGAAAACAATGATTTATGTGAGTGATTCTGGCCTTTTATAGTCTCTCTTTGCTCTTTCATTTATTTAACAAGGTCTATGTCCATGTGGATGTAAGGAAGGACATATATAACCAATCGCATTCATGTAATGCACTTCAGGGTCTCTCTGATCTGTCTGGTGCTGATCTTTATCTTTAATAGATATGAAAGCTTATAATTGACCCTTCATCAGATTTAGGCCTCTTAAAACCAAAGTGCCTTTGATTGTCTACTTAAGCAGCAGTCACACAGTCTATAAAGAAGTTTAAAGTAGTGTGATTGTGAGAGCTGATCTTCTGCTGAAGGTCTGAAGCCCTTAAGAAAGTCCAGGTGACCCAGAGACAGCACGCACTTGACGTGTAGTAATTAAATACACTACAAAATCGAAGTTCAACATCTTGTTTCAAAAGTTTTGCTTGGTGTTAATCATATAAAGACAATGTTAGTAAAGGGCACTTTTGGTAATGTGGTTTCCGAAGCTTCCCAATGCATTGAACTGATTCTAAGAGCAGATCTGACTTACAGACACATTAGTGACACATGAGTTTCATTTGTTGGCGTGTGAAGCGCCTTGCCTTTGGAGAAGTGCAAATGGGAGTCGTCTTCCAGATGGTTGGGCTGGGGAGCGTTGGATTGGGTTACACAATCATTATGGGAGTCAAGAACATCTCTAGTCATATATGTGGTGATGCTCTCAGTCCACACCCAGAATGATGCTGAGCAATTGCTTAAAGCGGTCATCGGATGCTAAGTCACTTTTTCATGTTGTTTGAACATTAATGTGTGTTGGCAGTGTATGTACAAGTCTACCCTATAATGATAAAAATCCATTCAGTGGTTTTTAATTAATCTGTAAAAATAATATCCCCTTTTTCAAATCGAGCAATTCTCAGATGCCTGTCGGTTTGCCGTCACACCGACAGAGGCGGCTCCCACGATAGTTGATTGACATGAGCGTTTTACCTCAGATCAGCTGTAACAGTCCGCCTTCTTTGTTTCGATGCTGGAGCAGGGATGTAAGTTATACAAGAATATCTCCGATTGAGCAATTGAGGTGTTGTGTTGCTGGATGTAATAATGAACATAGTGGTCGTCATTTACTCCCGACATCTGAGCCGCTGAAGATGCAGTGGATTACATTTGTTTGTGAAGGGAATGCGCCTCCCGATCTACATATATCCGTCTATGTTCGCGCGAATCATTTGTGATCGAGCTTCACTTACAGCAGAAGTGTGTATAAGGGTTTTTTTATGAATCTTTGCGATCGCCTTTCCTTATAACGTGGTAGTTAGGAAATTTAGTGGCTAAACGCGGCTAAAGTAAACAAGATCGTCATTACACAGAGAGAAGAGAGGGGTGGGGTGAGCAGAGCTCATTTGCATTTAAAGGAACAACCCCTTAGAATGAGATGATTTTTGCAGAGCTCATTTTGACAAGGTAAAAAAGGTGTTGTTTTACAAAACCATTGAGAAGTTTTATTCAAAGTATATTAGAGACTTTTCATTAAGACCCTAAAGAATCATATCAACTTGTGGAAAATGGCCATCCAATGACCCCTTTAAGTTGCTTACAACCATTAAGCAATGTTGAGGTCTTACTTTCAGACCCAACCCAGTGCTGAGGCCTTCCTAAATAATGCCAGCCAGTGATATTGGGTTTTCATTTTGAAAGCATTTTGCAGCTCATTGCCCTCCTATTTGCATGCAACCAAACATAAATTCCATTTGTCTGGGAAATTAAATGGATGTTCTAGGTCAGGGTTGGCGAACTCCGGTCCTGGAGAGAGGCAGCCCTGCAGAGTTCAGCTCCAACCCTAATTAAAACTCACCTGCCTGTAGCTTTCTAGTAACCTTCAGACCTTGATTAGCTTGTTCAGGTGCATTTGATTAGGGTTGAAGCAAAACTCTGTAGGGCTGCGGCTCTCCAGGGCCGACGTTCACCACCCCAGTTCTAGGTTAAATACAAATTGGCTGATTACCTCAGACTGTAATATGGACTCTAATAATTTGTAAAAATAAAATACATTGACAGAAGTCTTTGTACTTACAATGTAAATCTATAGGCCGATCATCCAAAATGGTATAAATTGAAAGTACTAAAGTAAAACGTAAATTAAAGCTAGTTTTGTCATTTGTAGAAGCTGATGTTGTCTTAAATGTTTTTCATTTGATGCTGATAAAATTAAGTATTTATATTTACTCATTCTAATTATTTATTAATTTATTTATAAAGTCAAAAAGCCTATTTTTGAACTATTTATAGTCAAACCAGACACCAGATATAATTTTTTTTTTTTTTTCCTAGTGGAAGCAGGACAATTCAAGTAAGTGAGTGATATTGTAAATTGTGACCCAAAAATTCTTCATAGAGTGGACTACCAGTAAAACTGATAAAAAATTTGCGACCAACGATTATTCAGACACTTTGACCTGACTATGTTTTGCTTAAGTGTTTTTTTCTTTGGTCAACAAAGTATTGATAGTTGCGTAAATATTGTTATACTAACAGTTTTCTGAGTTTTTGGTTGATTGTAATACATTACATTCCTTTCTATCAAAGTTACCTGACATTATCAAGATAAATTTGTTCTTGTCATATTTCATTACCATTTTCTAAATTATAGCGAATAACTGTGATAATGTGAGAAATGTTGAAGGTGTCTAAATAAATTTTGGTTTGACTGCATATTTGACATTAAGGCATGTTTAGGCATATTTAGATAAAATATCTAAGTTAAAGCTTAAGCAATACAAACTATGCATCTGTAAATTTGTATTTTATTTTTATTTCTTTTTATATAGATACTCCTCAAATATTTGGTTCTTAATAAAAAGAAAAAAATAATTGCATTCAAAAGAGCAGTAAAACTTAATGAAAGTAGTATTTAACCTGAAATAGTAGTGGTTTCATAGGCCATATGATACTGTACACTTAGTAAACATCACATGATATTTTTGCACACACATTATGCTGAGTTCACAGATTTCTACAAGTTCTTGAAAGCGTATTTTTCAAACCACATTTCAAATGTGAGCTGAGACGACCCTGTGTTGACCCTGTTACTGAAAGCTCACAACAAGTTCATGATGATGTTAGAATATAACTAGTAGATCTGGAGGTTTTGGATGGGATGAGAGCTTGGATGGGCAAACATGGTAATTTTCTGCCATTTAAAAAAAACTACCAGTTTTTGCATCATGAGTGGCGTCCACCAAACTGAGGTCTGATCTCAGAGGCTGGAGGTCATGTGTTGGAGGGTGGTCTTCAGTCAGGGTCAGAGCAGATGAAAATGAGAAGAGGGAATTATTTTTTTAGCACATTTCTCCGTCAGGATACTGTGAACAGCTGACTCAAACAACCCTGTTCTATTTGTGTTGGCTGTTTGTCGACACAGGTTTCTGTGCACCAACATTTCCAGTTACCAAAACAAAGTTTCTTTTCTTCTTCTAACATATAAACACAATGCATGCCGTGCAGCTTGTTTCTGTGCTTCTGGGCAGCAATAATTAGCTTTAGAGTTCAGGAGTCATTTGTAATTTTATCGCTCTAATTGGCATCATAAGATGACAATCATGTGATTTCGTGCTCTTGTTCAGATGGTAGTTTTGTTTATGCTAGCTCACTTTCAAACCCTGCTGAACTGCTTACGTAAGCAGCATTGTGATCTATACATAGAATGCAAAGTTATACTGCCTTTTAACCAGTGGTATTTTATGACTGCTGCTTTTTATATTCTATTTTTTTTTTAATTTTTAATTTTAGTTTTAGTAATTTTAATGTTAGTACTGCCAATTTATTTAAATAGTTAGAAATGTTGCCTTGGCTACTAGCTTAGTTATTTATTTTTTTCATATAACAAAAGAAATTATTGTAATAAATACTTTTATTTAGCAAGGATGCTTTAAATTGATCAATAGAGCAGCAAGTCAGAATATTAGAATGATTTCTGTAAGAACATGTGACTGGAGTAATGATGCTAAAAATTCAGCATTGAAATCACAGGAATAAATACTTTTTAAAATATATTAAAACAGAAAACAGTTATTTTAAATAATACAACTATTGTAAAAAAGTTACTGTTTTTGCTGTACTTTGGATCAGGAGAGCCTTCTTTAAAAAACATAAAAAATATTCAAAAACATCCAAAACCTTTTGAATTTTGAATGCTAATTATTAACTATATAATGTTTTATCTAATACTGTGAAATATTAGTAAAATGGTTAAAAGTAGACTTTCACTCAATATACATATTGTGCCAAAACTGAGTAGAATTAAAGTTAATGCAAATTAGCATTTTGAAATACATCCACTGTTTTCCTGTTGGAGTGTTTTGTGTGTTTTCCACTGCTTTTTTGTAGACATGCTTTAAGTGCAATCACCTCATGACTCATCTCAGCCGATCTGAGTTGATTGTTCTGTGAGAAGTTACCCAGACTCAAACAAGGTTCCTCTTCCTCTCTGTTCTCAACTGTGAGGAGATTCGTACCCATCAGCCCCGTGTTAAAGAACAGTGTGCTCTTGGCTCAGGACTCTTGTTTTTCATGTCATCACGCTCTGTCTTTCAAACATTGCTCAGGCGTTGAAAGTAGCAGGTGGTCTCTTAATGCTAAATAAACTTTGGCACTCAGAATCAGTTTGGTGTTATATCTTTGTTTGTGTTTTGGGGACATCCTGTTTTAGGGTGCGATGTATGAAATATATTAAATATGTATGACTTTATTCCATAGAACCCTAATGGAGATGTCAGGTAGACTGTTTTAAGCTAATTATCCAATCATGATGCACCAAATTTGAACATGTGCATATTCCAGTGAGGTTCATGTGGCAGTTGAAAACAATATTTATCTTTTTCTCACACAAAACTATCCTATGACTTCAGAAGACTTGAAATATAATGCATGATCTGTCTTTGGACTATGATACCAGCTACCAGGGAACGTTCATAGAAGATTCTGTCAAAGTTACGAACAAATGTTCCTCCATTCCTCCAGTAACCCAGTGCTACTTATTTCATAAGTGTTCAGAGAATACTAATAATGTTACAAAATGATACAATTTATACAGTTACATTTATAGAACTTTGACAGAGAATGTTTACAGAATGGTTTTAAAACATTTTTTAAACATTTGTTTCGGAAAACATTCAAATAATGTTTGCAAAATTCTAAAATGGAACATTGCGTAACGTTTTCTGTATAATGTTCGCATAATGAAGAAGCATTTTTAAAACATTTAAACGCTCAGAGAACATTCAAAAATAAACTTTTTATAATTAAATAGGAATATTAGCACTACGTTTTTAGAACACATTTTTATTAGCTGAGAATGTACAATAAACATGTTAATTATTTTACCAAAATAAGAGGGATCATATACAAAATGCATGTTATTGTTTATTTAGTACTGACCTAAATAAGATATTTCACATAAAAGATGTTCACATATAGTCCATAAGAGAAACAAATAGTTAATAGTTAATAAAAATGACCCCGCTCAAAAGTTTACATCCCCTTGAATCTTAATACTGTGTTCTTACCTGAATGATCCACAGCTGTGTTTTTTTTTTTTTTTTTTTGTTCATGAGTCCTTTGTTTGTTAAACTGGCCGCTGTTCCTCAGAAAAAATCCTTCAGGTCCCACAAATTCTTTAGTTCAGCATTTTTGTGTATTTGAACCCTTTACAGCAATGACTGTATGATTTTTAGATCCATCTTTTCACACTGAGGACAACTGAGGGACTCCTGTGCAACTATTACAGAAGTTTCAAACGCTCACTGATGCTCCAGAAGGAAAAAACATGCAATAAGAGCCAAGGGTGAAAACTTTTGAACAGAATGGAAATGTGTACATTTTTCGTATTTTGCCTAAATATCATATTGTTTTAATTTAGTACTGCACTTCAGATGCTACAGAAGATACCTGTATGTTTCCTAGAAGACAAAATAAGTTACATTTACCCTGATCTTCAAATTCAAAAAGATTTCACCCCCCCGCCTCTTAATGCATCATTTTTCCTTCTGGAAAAATGTTTGAACCTTCTGTAGTAGTTGCATATGAGTCCCTCAGTTGTCCTCCGTGTGAAAAGATGGTTCTCAAAACCATAGAGTCATTGTTGGAAAGGGTTCAAATACACAAAAATGCTGGAAAACCAAAGAATTTGTGGGACCTGAAGGATTTTTCTGAAGAACAGCAGGCAGTTTAACTGTTCAGGACAAACAAGGGACTCATGAACAACTATTACTAAACAAAAAAAACACAGCTGTGGATCATTCAGGTAACAACACAGTGTTAAGAATCAAGGGCATGTAAACTTTTGAACAGCATAATTTAAATTATTATTTTCTCATGTGGACTATATGTAAACATCTTTTAAGTGAACTATCTTATTCAGGTAAGTACTAAATAAATAAAATAACATGGATTTTGTATGATCCCTCTTATTTTGGTAAAATAATTAACATTTTGCAGATTCTGTAAGGAAACTGTAAACTTTTGACCTCAACTGTCATGGGGTTCATAATTAAATAGAATAGATTAAAAATGCAGTGGGAACGCTGAGCAAAACACCTTTAAAATTGACATTTGGGCAAACTTTTATATTAGGTTTTCCTTTAAAAGTGCCCTTTTCTCTAGTTCAGCTCTGTATGTGACATCATACTCTGTGTTCATGCTAGGAACAGATTGTGAGTCACGTCTGGTGGTCGCTGTCATGTCTATCTTATAAACTCTAAGGTGATAAACCTCACAGTCATTTAGATAAACTGTGCTGCTGGCACCGTGGGGGTTTTTGTTGGCCTTGCGTTTGGCCCTCGCTCCCATTTCAGGACCATCTCATGGACACCGGGATCAAAGGACACTCTTGGATAATCTTGAATGCCTTAGATATTTGTCTTCTGCTGCAAAAGAGCAAAAAAAGCTGTCACCTGATCTCTCCTCGTGTGACGGACAGCTGAAGGAGAAGCGGGCATCTGCTCTGACATTTGAGATGGGCGGCTCTGCCAGAACGACTGAGCATCTGTCATCACCTGCTTACAGTCGCTTCGTTTTAGAGCGAAAACCTCTGCCAGTCTCCACCTGTTGACTGTAACGTGTTGAAAGTCGTTTATAGTAATTATTTTATACATGCCGAATGGATTAGTGCAGATTCCTCACGTGTCAGAGGCGCAATGGCGTGACATTTTGAGGTCCCTCTGCTTTCCGTTTTTAAGCTCCCTGTAATGTTTGTGGATTCGAGTCTAATTTAGAAACAGTGACATGCATTGGATGGGGGTGAAAATCTGCTGTAACAGACAGTTTTTTTGTTGTTGTTTTCATTGGCATCACCATTTAAAAACCTAGTTGAATTAAGAAACCTAGTTGATCACTTATTGAAGCATAACTAAAATGATTTAGTTTTCCTTCAGGGGCTAAACCGGGCAATTGCGTCTGTTTGCTCTATAAATCTACCATGGAAATATTACTGCAGGTCTAAAGAATCTTTGTGTAAAACCTTGTCAACAAGTGGAAAGTTGGGTTTTGTAGGTGTCATAATGCCAGGAAAAGTTTCTCTACATGCACTTTGTGCACTAACCCTATACTGTTGTTTCATTAGCATGATGGGTATAAAGTCATCAATCTGGCTGAACTGTCATGCACAGAATTTCATACAGAAATGCTTTGAAAGATGTTTAGATGTTCCATTCGATTTACCATAGACTATCAGCAGGTGGCAGCACATTTCTTCCTGATGCTTTGTTACATAACAGCTTTTAATACTCGGCACACTTGTTACTTCCAACTTTAACCAACCAAAGTTTCTTAATTGCTGTGAGTGAATGCTCATAGCACTCTGTGTTACTTTGTGTTTTGCTCAGGAGTGCAGTAATGTTTACACAGTGCTGTGATGTGTCATATGCGGGAATGAACTTGCAACATGACTGTTTGTAATTTTGTATTTGTTGGAAAAAACAACCACTCACTTTAAAACATGTTTTCAATTATAATGAAAAAACAAAAACAAGTTTTAATTGGTTAAATTACCTTACATACAGTGAAAAATTAAAGGAAAACAGCATTTTACTATTAAAATTATTACTTTTTTTTAAAAAAAAAAAAGAATACAATGATATACCTAAAATGGGTATATCATAGAATTTATGACATTAGATTTTTTCCACAATAGTTTGTATGTTTCTTAATTTTGTGTTAGGTTATTAGTTCATCTCATGTTGTGTGTGTTGATGTGGTTGTGTTGTATCTGTCTCACTGGTTGTGATTAACCTCATGTCTCTGCCATCTGATTTTATATATCTGTTCTGACTGCTGCTGTGACCCACAGTTTACCTATATGACCCATCTGACATCTTATTTTCAAACAAAATCTCTCACAATTGTCGGTGTTTGTATTATACATTAGTGATTGTGTTAGCCTGAGCAAGATTTTACCGTTTATTTATCAATTGCTTTCTGCGTCACTAAAGGTTTAGATGCAGTCCAGCCTTCAAGGAGCAGGAAATGAGACCCGGATGAAACAAATCCTGCTTCATAAATGAACTCAGCTGGACGTCTAAATCGCACTGTTTCTGACCGGATCTGAATTTGTGAGACTATGATTGGATCTTACCTGCCAGAATGCCATATTCGGGATTAGCCACTTGGAGGAAGTTAGTTTACTTCCAAAAAACTGGACGTCCTGAACAGTAGTTTACTGCTCACTGAATCCAAATACCCGCAGCTTTAGACGTTTTGCCTTTTAAAGGTCGTTGCACAGGTGGAACCAATTCATTAGAGCAAATTCCTGGCAGCTTTAACATTTTCCTGTTGCTCTTTACTTGTTCCTGGGGAAGCCTAACAAGAACAGATGAGATGTTTTCCCTGACCATAAATGTTGGCATCTTTGGATTTGTGGTTTTAGTTGATTTCATTGTAATTACATTGGATTGTTTTGTTCTGATGTGTTATGAAATACCTTTAGGGCAAGAGAACATTTTATTGTTTTTTTTTTTTTTTTTGAAGGTTTGTTTGTTTTTGTTTTTAGGTTTAAGTCTCAGCTAGATATGTATAGGAACACAAATCAAAGTCCATCATAATTGGAAATTCCTTATGGTGATAACTGAACAAAACTGTTTCACCTTTCAGCTGTTATGCATTCAGTCTCTTGTCAATACTCATATCTGTGAGCACAAAGATATTGCTGATGTTGCTTGGTACCTTACAAAGGCTAGTTGCTGAAACATTGTAAAAATAGAGTGTGCAGTTATAAATTGTAGTCTTCCATAAGGTGTCCTTTTGCTTTAATGCATTTATAAAGAAATGTTGCTTGATATCATTGTCCATATAGGATGCAAGTAGGATGACAAATTAAAGAACTAGTACACACAAACATGAAAATTTGCTGAAAATGTACTCCTCTTCAGGTCATCCAATATGTAGATGAGTTTGTTTCTTCATCAGATTAGGAGAAATGCAGCATTCCATCACTTGCTCACCAGCGGTTCCTTTGCAGCGAATGGGTGCCGTCAGAATGAGAGTCCAAACAGCTGATAAAAACATCACAATAATCCACAAGTAATCCACACCACTCCAGTGCATCAGTTAACATCATGTGAAGCCAATAGCTGCATGTTTGCAAGAAGCAAATCCACACTGTAAAAAATGCAAATGCATATTTTCCAGTTTATGAAACATTTTGTGTCTCAAATAATAAAAAATGCTCTTTTCTTGAAATGACGTAAAAACCCTTGGCAAACCAACACATTTGCTCCAAATGTTGTCACAACTAGTCAAACACGGTTGTCTGAACAAAAAATTTTATATTGTTGAAATGTTAAAGCTTTGTGAGTTACCAGCATGCATTGCAGCATGAAAAAAATTATGCAGTTTCTGTTATAGGATTATTTGGTTTGTTGTTTTCTGAGTTCATTTAAACCTTTTGTTGTTGTTTTGTCATTATTGTTAGTTATTTGTTGCACTGTGATGTAAAGAGCTCACCTTTTTAACATTTGTTGATTGCAACCGTTCTTGAGGTTTGTGTGTCTAGTTTTGAGGCCTAGAGTGTTCAGTCGCTTATTTCTGTTTGCTGGATATCTTAGTCTTGTAAAATGTTTTACAAACAAAGACAATGTTGTCTACATATTAGTCTAAGTTATACATTAAGGTTTCTTTAAGAATTCACTGTTTGTCGTTTGTAAATAAGCTAAATAATGATACATAAAAAAATAAATTACCTCAATGACAGTAATTGTTGTTTCAGTTGCTGAGACAAGACTTTTTCTATTAGCAAAATAAGATGATCTATGGAAGCCTGTCTCTGCCACAGAATAAAGAATAAAAAAAAAGCTCACAATTCTGACTTTTTTTCTCAGAACTGCATGATATAAACTCGCAATTCTGACTTTTTTTCTCAGAATTGCGAGATAATTGCATGATATGAACTCAGAATTGTGAGATATAAACTTGCAGTTCTGTGAACATATCAGTCTTTTTTTTCTTCTCAGGACTGGACTTCATAACTCGCAGTTGCGAGTTTATATCTTAAAATTCTGAGAAAAAAAGTCACAATTCTGAGAAAAAAAGAACTGCATGATATAAACCCGTAATTGTGAGAAAAACTGTAAAAAAAATTCTCGTAATTGTGAGTTTATATCCCGCAAAAGTGACTTTATATCTCGCAATTGTGCATTTGTATCTCACAGTTCTGAGAAAAAAGTTGCAATATGTAAACTCGAAATTGTGAGGGGTCAGAATTGTGAAATAAAAAGTCGCAATTACCTTTTTTTTTTTTTTTTTATTCAGTGGCGAAAACGGGCTTCCGTAGGACAATCAGCCTTGTATGAACAAACAAACTTATGTTGGCTACAAAAGTATCTTTACTGAGAAAAACTAAAAAACTATTGTTGAGAGAACTCAAGTCTTACTACATCCACTTTTTTAAGTTTTCTCAACTATTTATTTTTACAGTGTGTCATTAAGATGTTTTTAACTTAAAACCATTGCTTCTGGCCAAAATGTGAGTCCATTATCCATAATAACGCTTTCTCTAGTGAAAAAGTCCATTTCATGTTTGGACTTTTTTTTTTATGCCTTGATCTGTACATATTTCTCTCCTGATTCAGATAAGATGACTTTTTCACTGGAGGAAGCAATATTATGGATTATGGATTATGGATTTTAGCCTGAATCAAAGTCTTAATTATGTATTTTGTCTTTACAAGATGTTAACTGATGGACTGGAGTGGTGTGGATTACTTGTGGATTATTGTGATGTTTTCACCAGCTGTTTGGACTCTCATTCTGATGGCTCCCATTCACCACGGTGAATCCATTGTTGAGCAAGTGATGTAATGCTACATTTTCTCCAAATCTGATTAAGAAACAAATCTTGGATAGCCTAACAGTAAGTACATTTGAGCAAATGTTCATGTTTGGGTGAACTATGGCTTGAACTCCATCAAGGTTAAATTGTAAGTAATGAGTGTTGAGCAATAATTCTAAAGAAAACAGCATCAGCGCGTCCCTGAATCACTGTGTTCTTGGTCCTTTAGTCAGCCCATGTTATTTTTATCACTATGACCCCGGTCGGTTTGACCGTTGAATCCTCCAGCGGGCCGTTGCCGTTCTCGAGTCTGTCTGTTCTGAGCACTGCAGTGTAATTCAATCTGAAGAGCTCGACTCCCAGAACACCCTGCACATAAGAGCATCCTTTGTGTGAGTGCAGCTTCACATTAAAATGGTGCCTTTTGGTCTTTCTAGGACAAATTAATGGTCCACATGTCATGTTGACAGTGAGGAATGTGGGATAAATCACATTACTGGTATCTGCGCTGACTTCCTCTTTGCTAATCTTTTATGGCTGTAGTTTGTCCATCATCCTCCAGTATTTTGCTCCAGACATGAATGAGGAAAGTTGTGCTGTTTTTTTACTAAGGGATCAGAAGCATCATTTTAACCTGATGGACCAAAAAACAGGTTAAAAAAACAATGTATATAGGTTTTGTGTAGTTATCTGTAGTGATTGTGGTATCAGGATTTTTGTATCCCCTTTCACAAGAAATATTGACACAACTTTACCTCATTAAGACACTTTCAGATAAGTTTATCAGTTAAGGCGTTGAATTTCATGGCTTAGAAGATATAATGAAGCTCTCGTTTATGTTTCAGGGAAATACGAACCTTATGTTTCTCCAAATAATATTGTCTGATGTGTATAAACATTTTATTCTTTTCTCCTAAATGTGTGCAATCCTTTGTGATAAAGAAGTGCGTCTAATTGTATTGTACTTAATTATAATTTTTAAATAAAACAAAATGCACTTGATAATATAAAATGATAAAACAGTATTACTAATTTAATATGATTAATCATATATTAATATATGATCAACGTTAATATAATATTAAGGGCTTAAAAGGCCACTTAAGTGTACTAAAAGTGAGAACACATTCATGAGTATTGATGAGTACAAAGTGCACTTTGTAATAAAATCAAATGAATTCAATTAAAATTAAATAAAAAATGTAATTTTACTTTAAAGTACATTTTAAATTGTTTTATTAAACTTCTTTATGCTTCAATGTGGACGTACATACTAATGCACATATGAAATACTTGATTATAATTTTAACTGTGCTACTAGTGGGTTCAAGTATACCACAAACAGTAACTAATTTTTTTTTTTTTAATACAGAGGTAGTATGTTTGAAGTACATTTTAGTTCATATTCATTGTGTCCCAAAATAGCACAATTAAAATTATAAGTATTTCATTAGTATGCAGTACTGAAGCATAAAAAAACTTATTAAATCAATTTAAAATGTATTTTAAAGTAAAATATAATTTTTTAATTTTTATTTAATTTATTTGATTTGTGACCTTGACATTTTAGTACACTTTGTTGTTCTTAGCATTATCTTAAAAAGTACTAAAGAATACTTTTTAGTAGAACTACAAAATTAGTGTACACTTTATTTTTCACCTGGGATGTTATAAAAGTGGAAATAGAAATGACATTAAAATATATTTTAATTTACCATAAATATTAGTCTGTATATTTGGCAGCACAGAAATAGCTGTATTTCAATAACAACAGAAGTAATTATAAAATTATATAAGATGTACTTAAGTTATATTTTAGTGGATCAAAAAGCACTCCAAATTTCATCATTGCATTTAATATAAATGTGAACTAATAATCCGTTTTTTATTTTATTTTAATTTTTTCATTCAGTTTGCACACACAGTGTGCTTTTTAAAAGTATTCTAAAGTGTACTTGTTTTTCATAAGAGATGTGTGATCCACATTAAGCACATTGAAGAATGCTGCAGGTGTTTCTTAAATCCACGACTCATCTTAGAAAAACGTCTCTGTTGCGTAACCCAACTGGAGAAATTCACATAACCACAACAAAAGCAAACAAGTATGAAAATTCTCAGCTGTTTCAAGCAAACTTGTTTCAGATCTGACTGCATTTTCATATGTGCAACACGCTTTCCGTTTTCTTCTCCGAATGTTTCATAATCTAAACGTGTTCGATGTGAACCTAGATGTTTCTAAGCAGCCAATGCAGGCTTGTCTTAAGACTGCATTAAACTGCATGTCAAGGGTCATGTGGACAAAACAGCTCCTGACTTGTGCTGCATGGCAACTATTGCAGCCATGCGTTATGACAAAAGATTCGACTGTATGTCACGTCCTGTATTGTTTGTGTGGAATGAGCATTCCTTTAAATAAATAGGCTAACTGTCTGTAACCACAGAGCTATGCTGTTTGGCTGCTTTAATGATAGGCTGCTGGTTTGTGTTTGCATTGTGCACATGGGCGAGTGCGATTATATGTGCATGGTTCACAAACGTGTTTACAGTTGATTACTCTGAGTTGCTGCTTTGATGTTAAAATACTTTGTTCTATCCCAGGACAATGTGTAGTCATTTGTACCGCGATTGCTGCAGAAATGACAGGATGTACATGTGTTTTGTTCACAAATGGGTTTGCAACCTATTTTACATCTATAGTATGACATACTAAATGTCAAAAGTTATTTTTTTAAGAAATGAATTCTTTTATCCAGCAGTGATGCTTTTAGTTGATCAAAAGTGACAGTAAAGACATTTATAATGTTATAAAAGATAAATGGTATTCTTTTCAACTTTCTATTTACAGAAGAGTCCTGAAAACTGAAAGAAATATTAGAAATATTAAAAAAAAAAAAGTTTTTACAAAGATATCAAGCATCACAACTGTTTTCAACATTGATAATAATCAGAAATGAGCAGCAAATCAGCATATTAGAATGATTTCTGAAGGATCATGTGACACAAGACTGGAGTAATGATGCTGAAAATTCAGCTTTGATCACAGGAATAAATTACACTTTAACATATATTCACATAGAAAACACTTATTTTGAATTTGAATCATATTTCATAATTTTACCACATTTTTGATCAAATAAATGCAGACTTTGTGAGCAGAAGAAGCAATGTTTTTGTTAAAAAAAAGATTTTCAGCCATAGTAGCAGGACTTCCATTGGTAATTAAATAAATAAATACAGAAAAAAATTAATTCCTTATATTGCTTTCCAGACCTGGGGTTTTGTGTGAAAAAACAGATGATTTGTGAGTTGATAAAAAGTTAATAATTAATTAAATCATAAAATTGTAAAATTAAGATAAATAATTTTACAATCAAAATAAAACACTTAATAAAAACATTTAATTGGTTCACCTGCATGTCATGCAATAAGCGAATATAGAGTTAAATTATTTAAAAATTACCTAATTTTGGTTAAGGTTTTAGTCATTTTTTTTTTTGTTTTCATTGTCCAGTTTTCTATTTCTGTTTTAGTTTTTTTAGTGCTTCGAGTTAAACCAAACAAAATTAGAAATGTTTTCTTGGCAACTAGTTGAAATAAAATAAGTTCAAGATTTTATGCATTTTATTTTATCTCAGATATTAACAAAAAAAAAAAAACGTGAGGAAGTGTCTGGAAGAGGTTTGAAATCAATAGCTTTCTTTATCTGCGGTCTTGTTGTGTCTGTGGAGGCTCATAATGCCGCAGGCAAGAAAGGAGGCGGCAGCTCCTGTGTGCATTAAGGACGGCCCTTGGGGCGGGGCTTTCATGCTTCCTTATATGGAGGAAGGCTGGTCACATGGTCGAGCCGGTGTCAAAGAGATAGGAGCACAACTGAGAACTTCGAACCACTACTCAAACAAGCTAGCGCAGAGGAGGAGAGGCAGAGGGTGAGACAGACAGATAAGGAGAAGACAGACGTCTCACACGGTGAGAAAATGCCCACCAACTTCACCGTGGTCCCCGTGGATGATGGCAGAAAGTCCCCTCAGGAAGACTCGGATGACAACAACGTCCTGAAGGAGGAGGATGAAGAAACCGTAGGTGAGATGTTCCCTCAGGGAAATTTCCAGACTCAATCCAAACAGCCCAGCTGGATCTAGAGCAACGTGCTGCTTCAGGTTAACCGAGCGGTTCACTGTCCAGAGTTTGTTTGTCTTTCTCTTCCTCTGTGCTGAGCGAACACGCCTTCTCTTTTTCCTCTTTTCACATGGGTGAGAGGAGCATGTGCTGAAGACAAGCTCGTGTGATGTAGTTCGGGAATGTTTCTTGCGTCTTTTGTCGCTTTGTTAGCTTTGTGTTGGTTATTTAGTGTTTCTTTTAGTGCACGTCATCGCTGGAAGTGCTGAATGGAGTCAATATTTGTGCATTTATTGCATAAATGTTGGCAGTAAACAGAGCAGCTCTTATTTCTACACTCATTGGCTCAGTTTAACAGCATCTTTCTGCGCCAACTAAAGCAGGGTGATTTATTAAATATGCATGAAAAATTCATAGTGAATTTTGCTGGCAATACAAATGAATGTAGCAAAATTTGAATGCACCTTCCTAAAATGTATTATACTTAGACCAATTTTGTGATTTTTGTCTTTTGAGGGCAGTAGGATTGATAAATTAATTAGTAGTGTTTCTTATTGAGTATTCATGATGAATTTTACTGTGATTTTGTGAGTAAAAAAGATGAATTATTGCATATTGCAATATTTTAATGCACTTTTTAAAGATTTTTACATTGCATTGTGATCCTTGTCTTTTGATGGTGGTAAAATAGAAACATTAGTGGTATCATTTAATAGTTAACATTTATGGTAAATTTACTGATTTTGCAGGTAATAAAAGATGAAGCACGGTCATGAATATTGCAATATTTTAATGCACTTTTGTAAGCTTTTTGAAAGTCCTTGGGTTCGTTTTATGATTCTGGCCTTTTGAGAGCATTATGTTTATAATAACGCTTCATATTTAAAGTCGCAGAAATTCACGTTAAAAAAATTCACGTGTTCACGTTAGTAAGCAGGAAGATTTATTAATGTGAATCCGTTTCAATGAATCGGGTCTCTGATTCAGTGAATCATTTGCATCATCATTCTAAAGTGTTTGCTGTGACAATTTACTTATTAAAATGTTTAAAAAAATTAAAAAATATATATAAATATATATATATATATATGATATATGTATATATATATATATATATATATATATATATATATATATATATATATATATATATATATATAATATTATGCAATTGCATGCAAATATATACGACTATATGCAGTTAAAGCACTTTAAAAATTAAATAAAATATTTTATTAATAATCCGTTTATATTATATTACTGTTTATCCTTTTATTTATCCATGTATTATTTATGTCAATTTAGTTAAAAACAATGTTGAAAACAGACATGGATTATTTTAAACTAGTTATTTACAGTGTTTTACTTGAATATATATTTGCCTACATGTAGGTTGAAATTATGCAATTAAAAGCACTTTAAAAATTAAATAAAATATTTTATTATTTTTATTTATAGAATAATCCATTATATAAAATATATTACTATTTTTCATTTTATTTTACCTTGTATTATTTATTCTTATTTCAGTTTTGTGAAAAACAGTTTTAAAAACAAGCATGGATTATCTTAAACTAGTTATTCAGAGTATTTCACTTTATGCATTAAAGATTTTGAATATATTTTCCTACATGTAGGTTGAAATTATGGTTGAAAAAAAAACATTGATTTCTTTCCAGTTTTTACTAGCACTAGTGCCAATATCTGAGTTATGATGTCTATTATGCTTTGTAATGACCACAGGTCACTGAGTTCATCTTCAGAAACTGTCCCTCATTACACGATGCACCAGCTGATGGCTTTTCTCTTGCTAATTGCTACCCTGGCTTACAATTACGGCCCAAATTTTACAGACTCAGTAGAGCAACTAAACGCACATTAAGGGGTTATGTAAGCGGGCAGTTTTCGCTGTTGTGCAACGGCTGTTTTTCTTCCCCGTCTCTCCTGCGAGAAGAACACGGACTCAGATTCCAGTCAATGCTATTGATTTGTCATGTTGCTTGCTTCCTGTTGGTTCCCGCCGGTGGGAGTTTAAACTCCCACCCTTCGCATTCACCGTAGTCTCTGGAGCTGCTCTTTGTCTGAATATCTTTTGGGACGTTACACATGAAGGTCACAGCCCATGGTGTCCACACAGAGCTGATTCAGGCCCTAACCACAAGAGCTTACTTAGAGATAAGAACGCACTCACTCCCTGCGTTTCTGCCTGATTACATATTACTAGGATACGGCGCTGCGGCCGACATCTGTATCCAATTATTCCAGATCTCCACCCATGAAAAAGGCAACCTGAAATTGAATAACAGAGTAACTGTAAACCCTCTCAGCATGTGCTTTATCTACTCAAAGCTTTCAGCTCTGTGAGAATAAATATAGTTACATGAACTGTCTGTACAGTTTTATTAAACGTTGTTTTTTTTAGGTTTATGCTGCAGAAAAACACTGAAAGTGTGATGTTTATTAAACTGATATCAGCAGGTTGGTTCAGTTTTCTACTGATTCGTCAGCACAATGCAAGATGATTATTAAAAACAGCACCTTGTGCGTATGATAACCATTGTTAGTGGCTCTAAAATATCATTTTTGATGATTGCATGATTCCACCCTGTATTCATTAGTAGTGCCTACTAAGTCCATACTTAAGGTTAGCAGCATCAACTCTTACACAACTTGCATTTCGGTGCTGTGAAAACACAGATGTTTTGTCTCTAAGTGGCGTAGACAGTGGTTGTTTAATGCATAGGGAGGATTTTGAAAGTGTGCGTGGAAAATGATGAATTTCTACATGGATGTGAAGTGGTTGGTGGTTAGATGAACTCATTTGTAAAGGTCAGTTCTCATGCATAGTGTGTGTAATGAGGGAGGCTTCAAATGTCTGTATGTCACCGCTGGGTTACGAAACCACGACTGCGTAGAAGAAGGGGAAAAAAAAACCGCTCAAACTGAGTGCACACTGAATTTTTGCTTTCCTAAGAAATGGTTGTTTGCGTCAGACAGACCCGAGATTTGATTGTGGCAGTGAAACCATTTGAGAAATGGCATGTCACTTAAAGATCGCTACAAAATCTTTATATCCCATTGTAAATTTTTTGCAAAGTAATTAACTAATTGGATTATGCAATATTCAAATATATTTAAACCATTTTTGCATACTGTGTATTTTGTAATATAGTTCTTTTTGCTAGAATAGCAACAAAAATGTTTTAATAATAAAAAAAAAAAAAGTGCTTTAGAAATAAGTTTGGTTCATTTGGTTTTTCTCTTTTTTTTGTATGTTGTTCAGACTCTAAATTCTTTTTGGACACGTCACGTTCTGTATTTTCA
The DNA here is from genome assembly GCA_036247105.1 of Cirrhinus mrigala. Classification (NCBI taxonomy): domain Eukaryota; kingdom Metazoa; phylum Chordata; class Actinopteri; order Cypriniformes; family Cyprinidae; genus Cirrhinus; species Cirrhinus mrigala. Next base: position 23,343,886 of record CM070024.1, read on the forward strand.
TAATATTTCCTCTGCCGCTTTCACATGTAAATGATGAATAATGAATAAATAAAGAGGTCTTTACCACTGATGTGCATGCAAATATATCTAGCATCATAGTAAATGTGACTCTGGACCACAAAACCTGTCTTAAGTCGTACGGGTATGTTTTTAACAATAGTCATAAAACATTGTATGGGTCAAAATAATCAATTTTTCTTTTATGCCAAAAATCATTAGGATATTAAGTAAAGCTCATGTTCCATGAAGATATTTTGTAAATTTCCTATCATAAATATATCAAAATTTAATTTTTGATTAGTGTTATGCATTGCTAAGAACTTCATTTGGACAACTTCAAAGGCGATTTTCTCAATATTTTGATGTTTTTGATTCCAGAATTTTAAATAGTTGTTTATTAAGTATTTTTGTCTTGCTTTCCAGTACAAATATTCATAAATCAACAAAATTAAACAGGAAAATAGAAAAGGTACTAATAATATTTTTTCCCAGGACATTTTCTGTTAAGTTACAGGTGTTTCATTCAACAAAATGCAATACATTAATTCAAAATACAGGAAAAAAAAAAAAAAAAAAAAAAACTATGAAAATACAGAAAATTCATATTAACACAGAACATTCATATTTTACAGACTTTTTTTAAGTGAAGGTACATTTAGTTTAGAAGCAAAATTACAGAAGATAATAAGTGGGGAAAAATCTAATTAAGTGAGTTTATGCTTAACACAAGGGAGCAAAAATAAATAAATAAATAAAATATATTCATTTCTGGTTTTAAACTATGTAAATGATGATGTAAAATGTTTTTATTTTATTTTATTTTATTTTATTTTATTTTATTTTATTTTTCCAGTTAGTCATTTTAGTGCTTCAACATAAACTAAACAAAAAATTGTTAAAACTGAAATAAGTTTTTTGATTAGTATTATGCATTGCTAAGAACTTCACTTTGACAACTTTAAAGCCGATTTTCTCAATATTTTTATTTTTTTTGCAACCTCAAATTTCAGATTGTTGTATCTCGGCAAACACTGTCCTCTCCTAACAAACCATACATCAATGTAAAGCTTTTAATCTCCAAAAAATGACCCTTATGACTGGTTTTGTGGTCCAGGGTCACAAATAATAATAATAATAATAATAATAATAATAATAATAATAATAATAATAATAATAATAATAATAATAATAATAATAAACATTAATTACAAATAAAATTTACTTCATTTATTTTCCTTTTTTTTGTTTACATCTTTCATTAAAAGATAAGTCTAAAATCATTGCAAAAACTTTACATTATGAAACGCTTGAGTTTAAAACGATAAAACCCAAAATAGTCAAACTAACGTTTTTCAGACTTTAAATTGTGATTGGACGAGCTGTATCGCATGGAAATTGCAACCAATTACATTCAACATTGTGCTTACACTTAAAAAAAAAAAAAACATGTTGTTTCCTTGTATTGAATTGTTTGGGACACGTCCCACTTTGTATTTTCATTTTTTTTCTGTTCTTTTCAAATGTAAATAATGTAAAGCAGTCCTTACCCCTGAGATCCATGCAAATATATCTACCACAGTGTAAATGTTACAAAGTATCAGACACATTCGTACCCAAACAACTTGAATCTGAACTAATATGACAGAGACAGCATTGTTAATCAAATGAGGTCTTGGTTTTAGGCTTCAATTACATTCCAGCGTATTCCCTACTGTTAATTTCTTTCAGTATCTGTGGGCTATGCTTGATATAAGCGAGAGCACAACGTTTCTTTCGTCCTTCTAGGATGTATTTTGTAGCTTTTGTGTTCCTATGACGTCATGATCCGCAGGCCTCCCCCGTGTCACTGTAACTCCAACCAGATGTGGAAAATGTAGAAATCCTGCAGTGTGTTGGCGTTCACACCGCGCCCTCTTTACACAACATCACCGCCCGCGGCTGCGCTCGCACATGAGAACAAACCCAAACGCCATTCATTCCACTTCTTTGTGGTACATTTCATATATCAGATAAACCAGCGTGTTTGTTTTGAATTTCATAACCTCTGATAAGACATTCTGCATTCTGTTCCTAGACATCCATGTGTGTTCACCCAAAAGCCTCATTATTTACTCACTCACGTCACATAAACCACAAAAGGAGATTTTTTAAAATGTTTTCTGAAGTTATATGAGGAACAAACTGAAATGTAAGTTTTTCATGAAAAAAGCCCTCTAAGATCTTTGCATTGGAAATGACATTTTGGTGAACAATGACTTGAATATCAGTCTGTTCCACACATAAAACTATTATATGATTTGGAATATAGGAATAGTGTCATATGGATTATGTTATGATACTTTTATGACATTTTTATGGTACTTTTTGTTGTGTTTTGCTGTAAAAATGATTTCTTAATGAGTATTTTTGTCTTGTTTTCCAGTACAAATATTCATAAATCAACAAAAATTATAAGGGAAATAGAAAAGGTACTAATAATTTTTTCCCAGGTCATTTTCTATTAAGTTTACGGACATTTTATTTAACAAAATGCAATATATAATTCAAAATATAGGGGAAAAAACTGTGAAAAATCAATACAGAAAAGATGTATTCAGATGTATTTTTTACAAACTTTTTTTAAGTGAAGATACATTTACTTGAGAAGCAAAATGACAGAAGATATTAAGTGGAAAAAAAAAACAAAAAAAACAAAAACATTCAAATTAAGTGAGTTTATGCTTAACACAAGAAAAAACAAAAAAAACAAACCAAATCACTCATGTTCTGATATGTGTATATATAAATAAAATATATGTTATATATAAAATATATAAAATAAATATTATTGTTATTATTATATATATTTTTTGAAAATAACACTTGTCATTTTCCTTATTTTTAGGTTTTATTTTATTTTATTTTATTTTATGTTATTTTATTTTATTTTATTTTTCCAGTGGTAATTTTGGTGCTTCAACATAAACTAAACAAAAATTAGAAATGTTGTCTTGGCAATTAACTGAAATAAGTTTAGGTTTTTAATCTAATATTTCGATTTTATTTTATTTTAACTTTATTTCAATTAACAAATCTTTAAATAATTTTAGTTTTAGTTAATGATAATAACGCTGCATAAAAGTGAGTAAATAATGAGAGTTTTCATTTTCGGGTTCCTTCAGTACTGGCAATTAAGGAGCCCCAAAAAGTAAAAATGTGAGTTGCAAATGTTTTAAATGAATTGCATGGGTAACACCAGCAAGAGATGAACTGCAGAGTTACTCTCAGGATTGTTGAGCACATTTCTCTGATCTGTTGTCATTCAGAACCTTGTACTTCCTGTTTCCTGTCAGGCCGATTCTGGCCATGTGCTTCAGCCGATAAGAGCCTGTGTGCGTTTCCCTGCCGCTGCGACACATTGAGCGCTGACCTGCCGGCTCCACATCCTCTGACGGACACTTTCCCTTTCCCAGCTTCAGTTCCTCTGGAGAATCCAGACTTTCATTTTTACAGCCTAAATGTCTGAGAAAGCAATGGCCAAACATTTCGTAGTTTCCTTCAGCAAGTTGGCGGCTTCCTCAGAAGCCAATGGCCTGAAATAACCCTCAAGTTACAAGCGTTTAAACCAGATAACACAATCAGCCTTATAAATGTAGTGCCTGTGCTAATAATAAGACATGCTGAATGTCCTGTTGCCTTGTAAGGATCTGAATGTTTTACAGACCTGGTTCTACTCTTTTCCTGTTCATATATCGGTCACATTGCGTACGTGTAAGCCATGCTTGTTGCATGCAGGTCAGAATGCTTCATGTTTAGACAAGCATTGACCTTTGACATTTTCTCTTTTTGAGTATCTTATTTGTGTACCAAACTGCTTTATCAATTTTTTATTTGTGTACTTCTTAATTGCAGTATTAAGTAACCTTTATAGTTGTATTAAAATTTAGAATTATTTTTTATTTTTATATTTTCCGTTTTAGTTTATAAATGTATAATTTTTAGTATTAATTAATTTTTTTTTTCAAATTTTGTTTTAATTATTTTAGTCAGGGTTATCATAGAACCAAAATTAAAACTAAGATTAAAACTATAAAGTGATTTTTGTTACTTGAAATGAACTTTAATATAAAGTGTAATAATAATAATAATAATAATAATAATAATAATAATAATAATAATAATAATGCTTAGGCAACATTTTGCATTTTCATTTTGTTTATATTGATAATAACTAAAAACAAAATAATGATAAATAATATAACTGAAAAAAAAAATGTATGGAAACTATATAGACACAATTAAAAAAAAGTAAAAAAAAAAAGAGAGACAATTTCTAAATTCTATGAACTAAAACAAATGAAAATGAACTAAAATAAAAAATAAATAAATAAATGCATAAAAATATCAAATTAAAAACCTTGTCAACTAGATGAAAAAGTTTGTGTACTTGTTCATTGCAGTCTTATTTAAGTAACATTTATAGCTTTAATTAAAATTTAGAATTATTTTTTATTTTTATATTTACCATTGTAGTTAATGTTATATAAATTTACAATTTATAATTTTGGTGTTAATTAATAATTTTAATTAATTTCAAATTTAGTTTTAATTATTTTAGTCAGGGTTATTATAGAACTAAAAATTAATTAAATTAAAAGCAAAATTAAAACTAAAATTAAAACCATACAGCCTTTTTTTTTTTTTTTTTTGTTACCTGAAATAAACGTAAACTAAAATAAAATCTAAAAAAAAAAAATGCTTATGTTATATCAGCTATCTGTCAAGGCAGCATTTCTCATTTTCATTTAATTTATATCGATAATAACTTAAAAATGATAATAAATAATAAAACTGAAATAAAAAGTTATGAAAACTATATAGACTCAATTTAAAAAAAAAAGTAAAAAAAAGACAAAAACACAGCAGAATTTCTAAATTATGTGAACTAAAACTAATGAAAATGAACTAAAATAAAAAAAAAAAAAAAAAAAAACCGAAATGCATAAAAATATAACATTAAAAACCTTGCAAAGTAGATGAAAAGGTTTGTGTACTTCTTCATTGCAGTGTTATTTAAGTAACTTTTTATAGCTTTAATTAAAATTTAGAATTATTTTTCATTTTTATATTATCCATTGTAGTTAATGTTATATAAATTTACAATTTATAATTTTAGTGTTAATTGTTTTTTTATTTCAAGTTTAGTTTTAATTATTTTAGTCAGGGAATTCTAATAGAACTAAAACTAAAACCAAAATTAAAACTAAAATTAAAATGAAAACTAAAACCATAAAGCAATTCTTGATACCTGAAATAAAATAATTTTAATGTAAATTAAAAAAAAAAAAAAAAAAAAACAAACAAACTTATTTTATTTCAGCTAGTTGCCAAGGCAAGATTTCTCATTTTCATTTAGTTTGTATTGATAATAACTAACTAATAAATAAATAAATAGAACTGAAATAGAAATGAATGAAAAACATACAGACAAAAAGACAAAAACACCACAAAATTTCTAAATTCTATGAACTAAAGCTAATGAAAATGAACTAAAATAAAAAAATAATAAAGCAGAAAATTAAAAGCCTCGGCAACTAGATGAAAAAAGTCGAAGTGGTTTATTTTATGGTTTCAGTTTCAGGTTTAGTTAACTATAATAACCCTGGTTCATTGATTATATTCTTTGTGCTGTTTTTTTACGGGTGTCCTTATTAAAAAACTTGGCAAGGCACGTTTATGTAGCACATTTCATACACAAACTGAAAGTGCTTTACATAAAAATCAAAGACAATCAAATTAAACTAACAAAAAAAAAAAGACACAATTTGTCTAAAGTTTGTTCTGGAACACAGACCTTGATGCAAAGCACCACTTAGTCCTGCTCTGTCATGTCTGTAATCTAATCTTAAATAGGCAGTCATGCAGAGCTGCTGTATTATTGTGTTCAGGAGTATCTGTAATGCATGTAAGGCTGACTGACCGTGACCTGGAGACACTGAAAACAGGCAGAGTGAGTTCTCAGCTCACTAAATCTTTACATTGCATTCCTTGTGATTTGGTCCTCTCCGGCAGTAGCCGCTCTCCTATCAAACGTGGATTTAATCTACGCTTGTTATTCCCGCTGTGCTGCGCTGATTCACCGCTGCCATTGCATCAAGATGAAATTACTCTTCAGTTTTACAGCTCTGGCTGACGCACAGAAATCGCCGGCTGGAAACACAGCTGCTGCTGCTGCTGCTGGAGTCCATTAGAAACTCAATTAGAGTTCTTAATGAACAGACAGTTAAAATTCAAGGAAAAAAACATCGACTTAAACATGTTGTTAAACATGGAATTGAAATTATTTTGCATTTTTAAGTCAAACAGTTTAGCCATACATACACAAAATCTGCATGGTGTGCACGTTATACTGTATATTGCAGCAATAGTATGAGTAGTATGGTAGAATAGAATGGTAGTATGCAATTTGAACACAGTCTATGTTCAGATAACAGGAGAACTGATTTAAAGCTCATCCATCATTGTCAGTGACTTGCTGTCCCCCTCTGCTGGAGAAACCTTGCTTTTGTTAATAAATGTTTAGAGAGATAAGATGTGCATTTGCAGAGCTGATATCTTGTTTGTTTTTGCAGATCAGCTGGTTTTGACTTTAGGCTTCACTTGTCTTTGTTTAGTGCATTGTGGTTTGTTTTGATGGATGCTGCTTGTTAAAATGCTTGGGATTGCTTTGAAGCTTCATCTATACGGTTTAGTCGTGGTTGATTTCTGTTCTCATAATAGAGATTGTGTTGTACGGAACAACATCCTCGTGTGCCGGTTCTTTATTTTCTGTAAGCTGAGAGGAAATGAGTGTGTGAGATATAAAGAGCTTGTGACGGACAGAAATAATGACTGTCAGACAGAAATTAAATCCTCAGTACTGTGCTTCAGGCTACAGTTCCTCTTTTGCCACATGATTATTAAATAATCTGAAGCTAAAAGTATTAAAAGTGCCAAAGTATTAATATTAAATATGTAAAGTAGTAGAATATTATTAGTAGTATTTATTTATTATTGCAATTCTTATAAATAAGAATACTTTATAAATGTAGAATCATTATAATTAATAATAATAATAATAATAATAATAATGATAATAATAATAATAATAATAATTGTATAAAATGTACATTAATAATAATAATAATAATAATAATAATAATAATAATACATTAAAAATAATAATACATTAATAATAATAATAATAATAATAATAATAATATCAAAAATTATTGGCAAAGTGCCAAAATATTAATATTAAATATTTAAAGTAATAGAATATTATTAGTATTTATTTATTATTGTAATTCCTATGAATAATAATAATATAATATAAATGTATAATCATTTAAATATTATTATTGTGTGTGTGTATGTGTGTGTGTGTGTGTGTGTGTGTGTGTATAGTAATAATTAGTAAAATAGTAATTTAGTAGGATAGTAAAATAATGATATTAAAGTATTACTAATAGTGTTTATTATTTGTAATTAATAATAATAATAATATAAAATATTATTAATAATATAAAGTATAAAAATTGTATCAAAAATATATGTAGAAAATGAAAATGTAATCATTCTGCACTAACAGAGCTTATTCTTTTTTTATTCTGGTGATCATATTGATCATCTATCTTATAGTTAAACAGATGTGATTAGTTTTTGTGTGCTGATGCAGTGCTGTCTTTGTCTTGCTATAATGTCAAACCCTGATGAAATGCAGCGGTTCACGCTTATGAAGCTGAAGTCACACTGGGGTTTGTGTGTTAAATGTTCTTGAGTGTGTGAGATCACTGAACTCCAGCAAACCCCTCCCTCCCTCATCACGGCCCCCGCAATCCCAGCATGCTCTGTTACATAACGCACGCTCCTTTACCTGAAGGCTTTAACAGCTTAGAGCACCACTGCTGACGTTTGACCACTACTAACAAGGACAAACCCACAGCAAAAATCAGTTATTTAAAAAAAAATATATATAAAATGCCTGTCTTTTTAATCAATATTGAGAAGATTTCCACTTTTTGGTCATTGTTTGGACTTATCAGGGGTTTAGTGTGTGTTTCCTAAATACACTTAACATGGATAACCTGCAGCCTTCTCACTCGTGTTTATGTCTGTTTTTAGTGTTGTGAATGAAGAGTTTCTGTCTGCGTGGGCCTTCCTTCCTCAGGTCCTGCTATGCTTTCTAAAAAGGACAGGATTTGGTTAATCTGGTTAAGTGATTACTACCCAGTTCACATGCTGATGAAGAGCCACTAGACAAGCAGCAATTCATATGGGAGTCATAAAGTGAGTTCCTGCAATAAAGCAATAAGCTGTCAGAGGCTGTTATATTGTGACTATAGTCATGACTAAAAGGCGTTTATTAGACACGACACACAACAGAGGGACTGTATTACTAATCACCACAAGTGCCTTATTGGTGTTTTTTTTTTTTTTTTTTTTAATAATGCAAATATTGCAATATTACAGACACAAAATTCCAGAAACTTTATTTTGTGAATGTTATTTCTGAATGTATTTTTTAAGTAATTATTTATATTTATTGTTTTGTGTATTTATACATATATATTTATGTAAATATATAGCTTAATAATTTGTATTAATAAACTTTAAAATTATGAATTTAAATGAAGAAAAAACTTCAAAAAATTTCCTTATACATTTTAACCTATAATTTTGTTGATGTTAAAAATGCTGATAATGACAAAAATATGATAATGGACAATTAATTCTAAATAAAAATAATAAATAAATGCATTATAAATGATTTATTTATTTTAATATAAAATATTTAGTTTATATATAGTGGTAGTAGTATACACATTATTTTATATAAAATCTTGTTGATGATAAAAATTTACAAAAAATATAATAATAGACATTTCATTCTAAATAAAACAGTAAATAAATGTATTTTAAATAAATGTTTACTTAAATAGTTTATTTATTTTAATATAAAATATTTATTTAATTAATTTATATTTATTTATCATTTATAATGGAAACTATGCATTTTGCAACTTGCAGTTTCATTACTAAATAAATGTATTAAATTACAATTAAATAAATTGTTTTCTATAAAAATATTTAACTTGTATATAATTATATAAATTAATTATATAAATTAAATATATTATTAATAATAGTAGTAGTAGTAGCAGTAGTAGTATACACATTGTTTTATAAAATCTTGTTGATGATAAAAATGTTGATTTACAAAAAATATAATAATGGACATTTAATAGGTAGTTTATTTATTTTAATATGAAATTCTATGCATTTTGCAACTTGCAATTTAAATGCTAAATAAATATATTAAATAAATAAATTAGAAATAACTATGATTTGCTGTCATATATAAATATTTAACATATATAATTTTATAAATTATACTAAATATAATTATATTAAATTATATTAAATAATAAATATATTAATAATAATAATAATTAGTAGTAGTAGTATACAAATTATTTTATATTTTTAAAAACATTTTTATTTTATTGATTTATTTTTTTTATGATTAACAGTTTTTGACATCAAGTGGCACCCAACACAGTACCAGATATGCCTATTAGAAAGTGTCAAATTATTATTTCGGTTGCATTTTCAATCATACTGACCATTACTTTAGTGTGGTGGCATGCCGCCTCTCTCTCTCTGTCGCCTCCATCAATCACTTTCCTACCTTTATATCTCTTTATCCCCCTCTCTCTCACTCTCTCTCTTTCTCTCTCTCTCTCTGCTCCTCCCCCGTGTCTGGGTGAGTGGTTTAGATCAGGGATCAAGCGCTCAGGGACTGATGTCTGTGCCGTTTTATTGGCACCGTCACAGGCGCTGATCATCAGAGCAGTGATAGTTGAGCGCGTCCGAACCCCCATTGAGCGCGTCTCTCCAGGGACCCTCGGCAGACCCATCTCACCCTCTCTCTCCATCAGCATGGAGCCGGGGGCGAACTCCTGCCCGCGGGGTAAGCGTTCGGCGTCCTGGATTCGTGCTCTTTCGTTTGCTGTAGATGGCTGTAGATGTTCATCGTTCTGCTCTACAGTATTTAATGCCATTGTTCTTACTTCAGCTCTAATTAAACTACCTTTTAGCAAGTTAGCAGATAACTGGAAATGGGTTTTTTGTGTTTTTTAAAAATATAATTTACTTTTTTTAAACTGATTTGAAGTGGCGTTTTTAAAAGTTGTGTTTGGCTGTGTTGAGCTGGATTTAGTTTTTTTGCTATATAGATGAACAACTAGCCTTCTGGAACATCTCAGGTAGAAGATTTTTTGGTGTTTTAATGCTTTCAACCAAAATATAGTCTTTTCTAAACTGATTTTAAATGATGTTTTGAAGGATATGACTAGTTGCATTGAGCTAACCTTGACGTAGACATGAAATTGCTGTTGTGGAACTTTATGATTATCTAAAATTAGATATTTTGCATATAAATATTGTCTACCAGAATATAACCTTTTGTGAACTGACTTTAAACAACATTTTTAAAGGTTGCAATGAGTTGTGTTGAAATAGCTCTCGTAGATCTACGACTGCCCTTCTGGATAATCTCAGGTAGAAGTTTTTTTTGCCGTTTTAACATTGACAATCACAATTTAACCTTTTCTAAACTGTTTTAAGTGACATTTTGAAAGATGTGACTAGTTGCAGTATGTATTTTGGTGTTTTAATAGAGTCAACCAAGAATATAACCTGAAAAACGTCTCTAAAGCAACCTTGAGCAATGCAACTTGAATGGACTTTGTGATATTTTTGAAGGTATTGAGTTAGATCTCTCTCTTTCTTTTTTTTTTTTTTTTGCAAATATCTCAAGTAGAAGATATTTTTCTATTTTAATGTTGTCAACCAGAGTATAAGCTTGTCTAAACGGAGTTTAAGTGGCGTTTTGAAGGATGTGACTAGTTGCATAGAGCATCTACTTAAGTAGATGTGGAATTGCTGTTCTGAAACCTCATAATTAAAGCTAGAAATAAATATTTTGGCATTTTAATGTCATAAACCAGAACGTAACCTGTTCTAAACTGATTGTAAGTGACGTTTTAAGGAACGTGGCTAGTTGCATTGAACTAGTTGTAGTTCATACTTGAGTAGATGTGAAATTTTTGGAATCTGACAATAATCTAGAATGAGATATTTTTCCATTTTAATGTTGTCAACCAGAGTATAAGCTTGTCTAAACTGACTTTAAGTGACGTTTGGAAGGATGTGACTAGTTGCATTGAACTATTGTTCGGCAACCTCATAATTATAGCTAGAATGAGCTAGAATTTTGGCATCTTAATGTCATCAACCAGACTGTAACATTTTCTAAACTGATTGTTAGAGATGTTTTGAAGAACGTGGCTCGTTGCATAGCAACTAGTCATAGTTTATACTTCAGTAGATTTGAAATTGGCTGACAAAGTTAAAACGGAAAAATATCTCATTCTAGATGATTGTGAAATTGTTGAACAGCAGAGTGTAACCTTTTCTAAACGGATTTTAAGTGACTTTTTTAAGGTTGTGACTAGTTGCATTGAGTTTTTACTCTAGTAGATGTGGAATTGCTGTTCTGGAACTTCATAATTATCTAGAATTATTAACTTTTTAAGTATCTTTTTAACTTTAGTAGCATTGAGCTACTCTTAGTTCTTAGTACAATACATAAAACTAACTTTCTAGAATTTTTACCAGGAATTTTATAATCATCTTAAATGAGATGTTTTACCCATTTTAATGTTGTTAACCAGAATATAGCTTTCGTAAACTGAATTTAAGTGACATTTTAAAAGTTGTGACTAGTTGCAGTTTGCATTTTGGTGTTTTGATATAGTCAACTAAGAATATAACCTAAAAAAACATCTCTAAAGCAACCAGTTGCAGTGAGCAATGCAACTGAATGGACTTTACGTGATGTTTTTGAAGGTGTTGAGCTAAGATCTCTTTTTTTATTTTGCTTCAGTAGATGTGCAGTTACCCTTCTGGAACATCTTAAGTAGAAGATATTTTTCCATTTTAATGTTGTTAACCAGAGTATAAGCTTGTCTAAACTGACGTTTTGAAAGATGTGATTAGTTGCATTGAGCTATTGTTCTGCAACCTCATAATTCTACCTAGAATGAGGTATTTTGGCATCTTAACGTCATCAGCCAGACTATAACCTTTTCTAAACTGATTGTAAGTGACGTTTTAAAGAATGTGGCTAGTTGCATTGAACTAGTTGTAGTTCATACTTGAGTAGATGTGAAACTGCTCTTTCGCAATTTGTCAATAATCTAGAATCAGGTATTTTTCCTTTTTAATTTCGTCAGCCAGAGTATAACTTTTGCTAAATGGACTTTAAGTGACATTTCTAAAGGTTGTGACTAGTTGGATTGAGGTAGTTTTTACTCTAGTAGATGTGGAATTGCTGTTCTGGAACTTGTAGAATGAGATTTTGTGAGTGAGTTTTTAAGTGTCTTTTTAACTTCAGTAGCTGTGAGCTACTCTTAGTACAATACATAAAACTAACTTTCTAGAATTTTTTCCAGGAATTTTATAATCACCTTAAATGAGATATTTTACCCATTTTAATGTTGTTAACCAGAATATAGCTTTCCTAAACTAGCTATTTTTCTTAAATAGCATTGAACTATTGTTCTGCAACATCATAATTTTAGCTAGAATGACGTATTTTGGCGCCTTAATGTCATCAACCAGACTGTAACCTTTTCTAAACTGATTGTTAGAGACATTTTGAAGAACGTGGCTAGTTGCATTGAACTAGTTGCAGTTCATACTTCAGTAGATGTGAATTTGCTGTTCTACAATTTCGCAATCATCTAGAATTAGATATTTTTCCATTTTAATTTTCTCAACCAGAGTATACCTTTTGCTAAACTGACTTTAAGTGACATTTGGAGGATGTGACTAGTTGCTTTGAACTATTGTCCACAACATCATAATTATACCTAAAATAAGGTATTTTTGGCGTCTTAACGTCATCAACCAGACTGATTTTAAGTGACGTTTTAAAGAATGTGGCTAGTTGCATTGAACTAGTTGTAGTTCATACATGAGTAGATGTGAAATTGCTGTTTTGCAATATGACAATAATCTAGAATCAGATATTTTTCCATTTTAATTTGTCAGCCAGAGTATAACTTTTGCTAAACTGACTTTGTGACATTTTGAAGGTTGTGACTAGTTGCATTGAGGTAGTTTTTACTCTAGTAGATGTGGAATTGCTGTTCTGGAGTGTCATAATTATATGGAATGAGATTTTGGTGAATTTAAGCAAGTTTTTAAGTCTCCTTTTAAGTTAAGTTATGTTTAGCTCATCTTAGTTTGTAGTGTAATACATAAAACTACCTCTTCAGAACTTGTGGAGCCTTTCTAGAAGATAGTTTGCCATTTAAATGTTGATCAGAATATTGTAAACTGATTTTAAGTGATAATGACAATATGTGACGATATAGCCTTTCTAAATTGAGTGTAAGTTACATTTGTGAGTAGTTGCATTAGTCTTAGTTCTTACATTAGTAGAAATTAAATAGTTGCTTTTGAACTTTATAATCAGCTAGAATGAGATATTTTAATGTTGGCAATCAGAATATTACCAGAAAGTCTTCTCTAAACTCACTTTAAGTGACTACTTGAAGTAGTGACAAGTTGCATTAAGCTAGTTTAAGTTTTAGGTCTTATTTTTATAGATGTTAAAATTGCTTTCTGGATCTTCTCCAGCAACTGGAACAATATATTTTGGGTATAAATGTTGTAAACCTGAATATAAATAAATAAGTTTAATACTGTACCTTTCTGGAACTTCTCAAATAGAAGATAGTTTGGTCTTGTAAGTTAGAAACTAAGTGACGTAAGTTTCAAGATCAACTGAATTGCAAACCTAAAAAATAAAAATTGTGATATTTGTCAGTTTCAAGATTAACCGAGTTGCAAACAAGGGGAAAAAATCAGGCTTTTTATATTTATATAGTTTTCTTACTTTTTTATTTTATTTTATTTTATTATTTGCTCTTTCATTCATGCATGCATTAATTAATTCATTCATTCATTCGTGCTTACATTCTTTTATTCATTTATTTTTGAATATATAAAACTACCTTGCTAGATCTTCTCAAGCAACTCCGACATAATATTTTGACAATATTTGAAGTTTAAGTGTCATTTTGAAGGCTGTGGCCAGTGAGCATCTGCATTACTATCACCTGTTGTAGGCGTTTATACGTGGCCTTATTTACTTCGTCAGTCTTTGGGCTTTCTATTTGTTTGACATCCATGTTGGATAACGGGATTGGAGTGACTCTTTCTGTCAGCGTCTCCTGCACAGTCAGCCAGTGTAAAACAAGCTCCCGTAGGCCGCTTAAAGATCTGAACGAGAGAGCGCTTAGCTGATATAAATAGAGTATGCGGCCATTTATTACCATAGAGACTGTGATTCACAGTACCTGTTAATGCCCTGCTCTACCTGACATGTTAATTTCAACCTTTCTTGTGACAATTGCTTTGCTATTGTAAAAGCGAGTCATAAAGAACGTTCTTAGTTTTATTGTTGCAAACTCTAACGGTTATGTGCCTGGAAAGGAACAATTAGCATGAATCTTTAATGTGTGAAGGTGATGAATCAAAGGTGTGTGTGCATATGGAGCACTAGTGTATCAGCGTTTTACATTTGCATTGGTGAATGTCAAGTTCACTGGTTCAGGAGTGATTTTCATGTGGAGCTGTTGTCTGTTCTGTTGTTAAATACAGAAAAATCCTCAGCTGTCATGTCACTGACTCTGTATTGAAGATTTGACGAACTCAAGGGTTTGACGGTCAGCTCAGATCCACTTGAGCGCTGCCCTGGGAAGACCTGAGAGTCTGCTCTGTTGATTTGCATTGGTGCATTGGTGTATATTTTGTTTTATTTTATTTTATTTTATTTTATTTTTATATTTATTTATTTTAGGGCTGGCAAATGATTAATCGCATACAAAAATAAAAGTTTGAGTTTGCCTAATATATGTGTGTGTGTACTATGTGTAGTATAAACAAACATATTTTGTACATAAATAACATATTTCTCTTAAATATATACATCAGGGGTGCCCAACCCTGTTCCTGGAGATTGACTTTCCTGCAGAGTTTAGTTCCAACCCTAATCAAACACACCTTTCTGTAATTATCAAGTGCTCCTTGAGATCCTAATTAGCTGGTTCAGGTGTGTTTGGTCAGGGTTGGAGCTGAACTCTGCAGGAAAATCGATCTCCAGGACCAGGGTTGAGCACCCCTGATATACATTAATTTGTGTGTATTTTTATATACATAATAATTACACACAGTACACACACATATATTAGGCAAACTCAAACTTTTATTTTGTATGTGATTAAATCATAATTAATTGTTTGAGAGCCCTAATTTATTTTTGTTTTTATTATACTTTATTTAGTTTTATTTATTTATTTATTGTTTTATACTGTTTTTGATTTTGATTTATATTTTGATTTATTTTAATTGATTCTGTTTTATTTTGTTTTGTATTTTATTTCATTTATTTTTATTTGGATTGTTCTGTTTTTTTTATTTTAGGTATTTTATTTTATTTTTAGGTATTTCTGTTTATTTATTAAACTTTTTATTGTTCTTTTATTTTTATTATTTAATTGATTCTTTTATTTGTATTTATCTTATTTTATTTAGTTTTATTGTATTGTTTTATTTGATGTCTTATACTGTTTTTAACTGTATTCATTTATTTTAGTATTTTATTTATTTTATTTCTTCCATTTTATTTCGTTTTTTATTTTCCCTAAGTTCTCTCAAGTGGAAACTATGACTCGACCTCTCAAAATATTTTCATTTGTTTCATCATCCAACAGGTGAAAATGGTGCATCTGATCACGTGTTAAATTAGATGAACATTTCCTCATCATTCAGTCATGTGTCAACTGCTGCAGAACACCTTAGAGATTTATGTAGATCACTTACACCAGTAAATAAAACTTTGTTTGGTACTAAAGGCGTTATTTGGGCTGTCTATGAGGGGGTCACTTTTATTCAAATCAATTGGTTGTCGTTGTAATCACCAGTATCCGGTTTAGTCTCAGAGGTTAAGGAGGCTGAACTGTCAGTGAGATTATTGCTATATATGATCTTTGACTTCCGCAATGTCTACAATGTTTGTAAACACTCGGCTGACGTGCTGCCTCTGTCATGCCTGGAAAAGGAATCGTCTTAAGCCAAGAACATGCAGTGCGGCGCTGCTGAGTGGATGAACTTGATGATCTTGTAGGTAATTTTGGCTGGTACCATCAGAACCGTCAGATTCTGCCATGGTTTGACCACAGACTGATTGTAATGGAACTATAAAACTTTCCTGAGTTTCCACTTGCTGAAGAGTTTCTGGCAGCCTGGCATGGTGTGTTTTGCCAGCTCACGCAGTGTTAAATTAAAGGTTATTTAGATTGTTACTTAGAATTGCCCTTTTTTTTTTTTCCTTTCCTGATCGTGCAAATCACCAGCAACATGGTCTCAGCAGATATGTGAAAAATAGATATGTTTTTCCTATTTTTGTCTCGTTTTCCTTTGGAAGAGAAGAAAAATTTACATCTTTAAGGCAAGATAAAGCTACAAAATGACATAAAAATATGTACTTTGTAACTTTTTATCTTGCTTTAAAGATATACATCTTTTTCATTATTTATTTTCCTGGAAAACCAGACAAAATATTGAATAAGAGCTTGAAAAATCCCTCATCAAAAACAGAAATGCCATTTTTGTGCACCAGGAGCCTAATGTCCATCTGTTTTTTCATAGTTTCTGTTTTGCTCACTCATTTATTTTCGGTGCGTGTTTCTCTGGATGAAGGGAGCGCTTTGTGTAGCGTTTGAACAGCTGAATGAAGGGCTGTGACGTCTGCAGTGATATAAGCATATCTGTAATCTAGGTCATTTTGATGAAAGTGGATCACGTCTCGTGAGATTTGGCATTACTGTATCAAGTGTCTGTAGTCATAGATGCACATGTAAACGTAAAAAAATATTGCAGAATATAATAAATGCTTCACAATTTGCAAAAGTTCAAGTCTGGCTTTTGTTGTCGTAATCACATACATCTGTCAATAAAAGTGAGAAAGGCTCAAAAAAAAAAAAAAAAGGTTTCTATCAACTACAAGCAACTATTCAGTTGTAAATCTTGAATGCAATGTACATTGCATTGGATTGCATGTTCTTAAAGGAATAGTTCACCTAAAAATGAAAATGTGCTAAAAATGTCCTCACCTTCAGGCCATCCAAGATGTAAATGAGTTTGTTTCTTTATCAGATTTGGAGAAATGTAGCTTTGCATCACTTGCTCTGCAGTGAATGGGTGCCGTCAGAATGAGAGTCCAAACAGCTGATTAAAACATCACAATAATCCACAAGTAGTACAAACCACTCCAATCCATCAGTTTGCATTTTGTGAAGCCAAAAGCTGTGTGTTTGTCAGAAACAAATCCATCAAGATGTTGCTTATAGCTAAAATATGAATCCTCTATCCATAATATTGCCTTCTTCAGCAAAAAAAGTCATCCTGACTGAATCAGGAGAGAAATCTGCACAGCTCAAGCACTGTTTGCAAACGAAACCAGTCCAAAATAGCTCTAAACTAATATATGGCTGAGTCCATAATATGTGTTATTATGGATTATGGACTTATATTTTGGCTGGAATTGCAGTTTAAAGTTAAAAACATCTTAATGATGGATTTGTTCCCATTTAGAGTGTGAGTACATTTTCAGCAAATTTTAATTTCCCTCGTTTGTTAAAGGTTGAGAATAACTGTGATGGTCATATAGTCTTAAAAACTAAGTTGTATGATAAATTATGTGGTATTTGAATTTTGACATGTTTTGAGTATTTTGTGCTGTCCCAGCTGACAAAAATATATTCCAAGATCATTTTGCTCAGATTCCCATCAAGTTATAAAATGTTGTTTCTTGATGTTCTATGAATCTTCAATATATATATATATATATATATATATATATATATATGTATATATAATTTTTTTTCTTTTTTTTTTTTTTTTTTTCTCCAATGTAAAAAATAAATAAATAGCAAAAAGAAGAAGAAAAACATGTGAACATTAGTTCCATTGTTCCATTTTAGAATTTTAGAACCATCTGAAACTATAGTAACAGTTTAGTTGGATGTTTGTTTAATGTTTTAAATGTTCCAGAATAATGTTACTTAAACAATGTGTAAATAACAGGGGTGTAACAGTACACAGATGTCACGGTTCGGTACGCACCTCGGTTTGAGGGTCATGGTTCGATACGATTTTGGTGCAACAGATTTATTTTTAACAGACAGTAGTCTGTTACAATTTTTTCCACCTACATGTGAAAATACTAAATATTATATCAAATTAATGTCATATATAGGCTATAAAATCTGCAGTACATATATACATACAAGGAATAAATACTTGAAATATATTTAATTTAGTTAACTGATAGACAAGGGGGAAAAAACTGAGAGACATGTAACATAGCCTATATTTGCAGAGTTTCAGTTCAGTTTTGTGACAGGAAGGAAACTCAAATGGCAGAAAGCGACATTCTATTTGTTTTTTGTTTAAGTTGATTTCGCTGGTATGAGGAAAGTTGAAGTAATCGCGCCGGCGCACACAAACAGAAAACATGTCAGTTCCACGCTTGAATTCCCCCTTTGGCTGTATTCGTTGTAAGGCCTCATGCACCGAACTGAGATGCCCGTACCGTGACGGTTCGGTACGAATACATGTATCGTTACACCTCTAATAAATAACATTTTTGTGCTTACGCTTTGAGATGATTAAAAACCAGATAATTTTTAATAAATGTTCCATTTGTGTTACTGAAAAAATGTTTGTTCATAACCTTTAGAAACTTCCCTTTTAGCTGGGGCTCATCTGTTGTCTTAGGGCTTTGTATCTGGTTTATAGTGGCTTTGGTTCTACATAGCTGACATAGTTAAAACCCCTCAACCAGGTGTTTTAACATCTTAGCCAGCATGTTTTGTTCTGGTGAAGTTGTAGAACTGGAGGTTGTGGCTTAACCAGTACAAACATGATGCTAAAATTAACAAGGTTTCAGTTCCAGTGAAACACACTTGCTGATTAAATATTTATTTTGAATGCAAACAAAAGTTTGTGTCAAATGCATTCATGTTTATTTAGTGTGAGCTGCAACCTCAGCATCACTTTGAGTACTGTAGACACATGTCATAGAAATTATAGCATAAGTGTGTGCACCAAACAGTTTGAACTAGTTTCAAACCAGTTTGCAAATGCACTATTGTTTCAGGCTGTATGAAAAATGACTCATATGCACATTAGAGCATCTTGTGGTTTTATTGCGTAATCATACATTTACATTTATCCATTTTGCAAATGCTTTTATTCAAAAAGAACAGAGAAACAAGCCAACAATAATCATAATACACAATGCCAGTTTTATTAGGCAGCATGCGCAGATTTTGATGGATCTTCAAGCTGGTGAACGGTCACATTTGTAGTTTCCAAAAGCTTAGTTTACAGTTGAACATACTTTTGGACTTTGCTGTTTACAAAGTTAAACCGTTTAAGTGTTTTTAATTCAGCATCTGTGGCGTAACAAAAGTTTAATCTAAGAAACTCCTAGAACAGCATGTCGTTCTAAATCTGAATTGAAATTATAGGTCTGAGGCAATGAATAAAGGAATGTAATCTGAAAATAAATCCTATAGTGACGCAGCCTACTCCAGATGTTTATTTAAATCACTGCAATTTAACATCTATATATAAGCACAAACTCAGGCGGATCAGTGGATGAGCGCCGTCCACCTCTGAGTAATTGCATGCTTTCAGCTATACGTTTGAGGTTTTATAAGTGCTGTAGTGACAGGACACCATATGCCATCAGACTGTCTGAACATCACAAAGTTTGACCAGTGAACCGGAAGACACTGGTCACTGTTGTGCTCTAATTATAGGAAAATCATTATGTCTGACCGGCGGCGACAGATAGGAAGTCTGCTTTTTTCTAATTTACCCAATAGACCACAAATAACAGACCATAAACGCCTTTCACAAGCAAACAAACTGCATTTTAGTGGCGAATCTCCTGCAATCAGCTGTAATCATGTCTTTTCTCTCTCCATCTGTCTGTCTGTCTAATACAGGTGATGGAAACCCAAGGGAAAGCAGCCCGTTCATCAATAACACAGATGATGATAAGGGAAATCTGTATGATGGGAAAAACATGGCACTTTTTGAGGTACTATCTTTAAACTTCATTTCAGTATTATTGAATTATAATATTTTTGTATGTCTTTTTTAATTAACAGTATGCATGTTTTTATTAACAATATGAACAAATAATAAGGTGAAAACTTGTTTTAAAATTTCTATTTTGTTTAAGTTTGTTTTAGGAATGTTTGCTGATGATTTTGTTTGCATCTGACAATTTTTAGTTTTAAATTTTATCCTCAATTTTTTTTTTCAGTAATTCATCTTGATGGTTTAGTTTTTTGTGTTTAATTTTCATTAGATTTTACATTTTTAATACTAACTAAAATGCTATAAAATGAATCACTGATTCAGTAATAATTTTAATAGTACAATAAATACCACTTTTATGTATGCTTTACAATTTAAGAAATATAATAATAATAATAAGAATAATAATAATAGAACTAAAATATATTTTTTGCATACAGCAATGTGATTTTTGGTGGAAAATTAGCTTTAATTATATGTCATAATGCAAAAATATTAATAACTAGAGTCATAATGTTTTTATTAAGAAAATAAATGAATAAATATGGCTTAGCTTTTTCATACAATTTCATACAATTTATAGTTTTTCATTCTTTTGATTTTACTTTTGAGAGAAAAGACCTGAATATGTTCTTAATATGCATAATAAATAAATAAATAAATAGATAGATAGAAGTACTTGTTATTAAGAAAAACAAATGCTTTATAAATAAATAAATAAATAAATAAATATGGCATTTTTTTTTATTATGCAAAGTATATCTTTTATTATTATTATTTTTTAATTTATTTATTTTAGGGTGAAGTATGACCTGAATATGTTCTTAACAAGTTTTGTGATATTTCTGTTATTGCATTCAAATCTGAACAAACTGCGTTTATTTTCAAGCCATCATGGCTTTTCTCTACTCTGTTTTCCACATTCTGCTTTGATGTTTATAACCACAAATAAAGTAGTTCATGGGTCATGAAGTTTATTTTTGTATAACTTTATGATTTCGGACAGACAGAGCTGTTATTATGTCCTTTGATTTTAGTGCCTGCATTTATTTTTACCCTTCGAGACATTGTAGAGGTTTGAAATGAGTCTTTTGTGTTTACTGGTTTTTCATCAAATCCATGACCTTTACCCTTTCAGGAGGAGATGGACAGCAATCCCATGGTGTCTTCGCTGCTCAGCAAACTGGCCAACTACACAAACCTCACGCAGGGCGTCAGAGAACACGAGGAGGCCGACGAGGATGAAGGTGCCAAGAAGCCTACAGTCAAGGTAGCGCACTGAGAATCATTACTCATCATAAACATTTACATGACTCAAGTCCAAGTTTCGGACCATTTCCTTTAAATCTGGCATTGGAGAACCGAATAAACTCATTTTGTCCGAAGACATGAAGTTACCTGAATGAGAGACACATGTGAAGCCGTGCTTTCAGTAGGATGTTTGAGATTTGTGTCGGTGTACTCTAATCTAAAACAAATCGGACACACATTCTCTAGATTCTTTTAGCCTTTGTTGAAAATAAGACAGGAAATTAATAGGTCAGATCGTTTGGAATGTCTGACTATGGAAACATGTTGAAAATGACCTGAACTTTACCATTCAGGAAATGCAATAAACCTTAGTCTGAACCAGGGTTATTATAAGTTAACTAAAACTTTAAAAAAAAATGTTTTAGATGTTCAGGGTTCATGATTTGGTTATATTTGGGTCTTTGGAGATTGAAATGATAGTTTTGATATTTGATTACAGGTTCTTCAGATCAGTGTTTTAAAAAATGAACTAGCACTAAAAACTATTTAAAAAAAAAAAAAAAAAAACAATTATTTCAGGTAGATGACCAGACATAATTTCTCATTTTCATTTAGTTTTATTTCATTTAGAACTAAATTACAATTTTTACTGAAATAAAAAAATTATTTATATATATATATATATATATATATATATATATATATATATATATATATATATATATATATATATATATATATATATATTAGACATTAAAAAAATGACAAACATTTATGTGGTTCTTATATGTTTTTTTGGAGATTAAAAGTATTAATGTTTTATTGCAGGTACAATACTGGAAACATTTTACTTTCCTTTCTTTTTTTTTTTAAATAAAATAAACTTTAACTGAATAATTCTAAAATATATTTAAAATATATAAAAATGTTTTGTTTTGATGTACTAAAATAACCAAAAGTAAAACTGAAATAAAAATTAATAAAAGTAAACGTGTACATTTTAATTGTTTTAGTAATTTTGTTGTGCATTTTAGTAATTTTTGTTAGGGTCTATATATATATAAACCCTAACAAAAATTACTAAGATGCACAACAAAATTACTAAAACAACAAAAATTTAAATGAGAACTGAAAATAATTCTAAATATTAATAAAAACAGCTAAAACATAAAAAAAAAAAAAAAAAAAAAAAAGACTAAAACAGCTTTTTATGCCATAACACAGAACAGTATTTCTCTCTCGGCCTTGTTTTATTCATGTTAAATTAAATATGACGTCTACAGTCAGTCTATTGCAGACGCTTATGCAAAGATGTATTAACACATGCACAAATGCAACAATTTTCCTTTGATTTCCATTTCAAGCCCAGTGGGCATCAACTTCCACGAGTTCTGGTGGTTATTGCTGACAGTCAGTAAAAATGTTGAAGCAATGGCCAGAGGATAGCCACAAACCACAGTCCCCAGCCAGTCTCCCCATCACTGGACATCTATCTGTGATTGGACAAACGCGCTCTCATTAGTCCTGAGACGACGGGATTCAAATGCTCTAACTGCGTGAAACTGCAGTTCATCCCAATATTGCTTCAAGAAAGATCTAGGAAGCTCTTGGGTTTTTGTTTGATTTAAGAGTTAGCAAGTTCATTTATATAGTGTGTTTGACTAAGCCAAGGAACAGTCGGGAGCCGCTCATCTCACCGTGGTATGCTTTTATAAATATATGCATGTTTTTTTTTTTTTTTTTTTTTTTGGTTGTGCACAGGTTGGTTATGATTTTTGTAGATTGACGCGATCAGAACTCCTGACTGGAGTGTGAATTTCAGTGTTGGATCATTTATGATTTAGATGGATAACGTGGATTATGCCTCCTGTAAGGCTGAAAGCCTCCATTGAAGCATTAAATGTCCATTTAGATGCGGCAGCACTTACCATTGAGATCTAAATCTGGCTTGCATTTCATATATGGTGGTTGATGTTTTTCTTGTTTTAGTTTGTCAGAGAATTAAATATGTATTCAAAATGTTAACAGTAAAAATTCCTTTTTTTTTTGTTAAAACAGGTTCTTGAAACACTTTTTTTCTTCTTATCAAGAACCATTTTAGTTGTTTAGAGTTCCTGATTTAGTTATATGGTTCTTTGGAGTTTAAAAATATTGCAGGTTTTTCAGATCAGTGATTTGATTTCTGGGTTCTGTTCAGTTATTATTGTTAAATGCACTAAAAATTTACTGTAAAAATGTGCAATTGTTATTTAATTCAGTGTGTTACTTGGTGTTTCATTGATTGCAAAATTTACTAGCAATTTCTGAGTGAAATGCAACTTTTTTTTTTTTTTCTTTTTTTTTTTGGTGTAAAACTAAAACACGTAAAAAAACAACAACAATGTTTTTGTTACTTGAAATAAAACAAATAAAATAAAATAAAATGTAGTTATTTTTAGGTAAGCAAAATAAAAATTACTAAAATTAAATTAAATTAAATAAAAAAATGGAACAACTTTGAAAAACTGTTACATTTTTGCGATTTACTTTGAAACAGTTTTCACTGAAAAGTTGCTAGTAAATTTCACAAATAATTACAAAGGAAGTGCATGTGAACCATTGAATTAACATACATTTTTTAACTGAAATAGTATTTTTCTGTTGTAAAATCTGCTGCCAATTTTTTACAAAGTAGTTGCCAAGGCAATAATTCTCATTTTCGTTTAGTCTAACTAAACCTAAAGTAAGAACATTTAAAAATAATTCAACATATTACTATAAACTGTAATAGTATATACAGTAGATGATATCTAAGTAACAGTCACTACATGTATGTGTTTTTAAAACTAAAGAATAAAAGTTCTTTGTGGCACTGGAGTATAAAAACTTTTCAGGGTTCTTATTTTTTTATTTTCTGCCTAATTATTGCATGCAGCGGCGTTCATTTTAAGCGTGCATTTTTCATGCCGTCTCTTGTGCGATGTGTTTGTGTGCAGAGTCCACAGATGGGGACGTTTATCGGAGTCTACCTGCCCTGCTTGCAGAACATCCTGGGTGTGATTCTCTTCCTAAGAATGACATGGATCGTGGGAACGGCGGGAATCCTGGAGGCCTTTATCATTGTGTCCATGTGCTGTTCTTGTGTAAGTCCAAACCGCACGACTCTTTCGACTGTACGAGTGCATCAGTTCAGGTCGCTGTTCATGCAGGTTAAGTTTAGCCTCCGTCCTTTTTGCTCTGAACTCGCACGTGTGTAATCTCCTGTGCTCAGAAGTCTCTAACACCACTGCTTATTTATAAACCACATCAGACAATGGGATCAAGCGTCTAATTCACCTCAACCTTCACTTACTAGTGTCATTATACGTTTCCGGCCATTGTGTCACAGTCAAGTTTGAAAGGTTTGGCTCTTAGAGGAAACATCAAGATCTCAGCGCTGCCAGTTCATGCAGCATCTATCAGAGAATGACAGATAGAGAGGCGTTTCTAAGTGTGATTGAACCTCGCATTGAGGAGACGTATTTGCTTCCTCATTTAGAAAGGTAAATCAATATCAGAATAGTGTTTACAGTCTGTTTTTCTTCCTTAATGTGACACAGTATTGAGTGGAACAGGATGTTCAGCAAGAATGAAAAATGCCGGACTGCTGGACTTAATGGTGTCCATTAGTAATTGTCTGGATTGTGTAAAATTTTTCTTTATGACAAATGTTAAAACTTAAGAAAAGAAAATTATTTTGGAAGCAGAGCATGCTGAAAAGACAGCAATGTGCAGATTTTTAGCTTGCGCAAAAGTATGCATATTTATTTATTTGTTTATTTATTTGTTTATTTGTTTATTTATTTATCCATACATACAGACAGCAATTAAAAATTTTTTTTTGGCATATTTAAAATAAAGAAATAAATAAATGTTTTTAACAGACAGCTAAATTATGTAGTTGTTTTTGTATTTTATGCATAAACACTTTTGTAATAATAATATAAATAGTGATAAAGAATGAATATTAATTAATTAATTTATTTACGAATACATACATACAGACAGGAATGGAAAATGGCAGTTTTTTTGGCATATTTAAAATAAATACATAAATATTTTTAACAGACAGCTAAATTATATAGTTTTTTGTATTTTATACGTACACACTTTTGTAATAATAATAGAAATATTATTTATATATATATATATATATATATAATTTTTTTTTTTTTTTTTTTACAGACAGCTACCCATTTTTTAGCATTTGTCTTCTATTTTAATAGTTTTATTTATTTATTTATTTTTTATGCATACATACAGACAATTGTTTGGTATATTTAAAATAAATAAATAAATAAATAAAAAAAATAACAGTTAACATAGTTGGTTTTTTTTTATACATACACACTTTTGTAATAATAATATAAATAATTATAAATAATATTTTTTTATTTATTTACATATGCATACATACATACAGTACATACAGACAGGAATGAAAAATTTAATTTCTTTGGCATATTATCAATGAATGAATAAATAAAAAATAAATATTTTTACCAGACAGATAACTTATATAGGTTTTTTTGTATTTTATACATACACACTGTTGTTTTAATATAAATAATGATAAATAATGAATATTTATTTATTTATGCATACATATAGACAGGAATCAAAAATGCCATTTTTGGCATATAATGAATAACTAAATAAATAAATAAATAAATAAATAAATAATTTTTTTTTTTTTTTTAACAGACAACTAAATTGTTTTTTAGTTTTTGTGTTTTTTTTTCTTTGTAATTTTATATAATTATATATAGACAGCTAGCCATTTTAAAATGTACAGTGTAAATTAAGTGAAGTTCAGTGGTATTATTAAGGAGGAGGGGACAGACTTATATGTTACTGTTTATTTCTAAGCCATTCTTTCATAATCTTACATGATCAGAATATAAATTGGTCCTAATGAATATATATATATATATATATATTAATGTGGTTATAATCAGAAACATTGCTGATAAAAATGGCAGGCGCAGTGAAAGCTCTTTGTGTCTGTATTTGGCCGGTAAAGATCACTCAATCTCCTTCATTCAAACAGCTTTATTTCAAGCGTTAAGCTTGTTGGAGGTTCGTGGCCGTTAATTGGCTTTAGTCCAGTAGCTTTTCAGAGTACAGAACGAGAGACGCAGGGATTTAGAGTGGACGTTCGGCTCAAGGACACTCAGACACTCAGACCGGATTGCATAACGGCCAGATGCAGATGACCTTTAACTAAACGTTCCTGGAAAAAGAAAAGGAGAACCTCATTACTGCACTGTACATTGTTATCTTTATATGATGATGATTGAGTTTACTTTACCTGTTTACTTTCTTAATGCATTTTCCTGGTCTGAATGATTAATCAGCGCATGTTATTCTAATCATAGTGTTTGTAATTTTTTCAATTATAAAATATTTTTTAAAAAATTAAATAATACAATTTATTTCAGTGTTTTTTATTTTAGAAAAAATCTTTCAAAAAAAATCTAAAATGATTTTGCTTATTATTTGTTTATTAAATAATGAGAAAAAATCTTTTAAAATTAAATCAACATTATAATAAATGCTACTATTATATTATCCCATGATATTAGTATATAGAATTGATATGAGTCAATTTTCCTGTTTTTTCATTAAATAATAAGAAAAATATGTTTAAAATTTTAATCAACATTTTAGTAAAATATTATATTTTATATAATATTTATAATATTACACATTATAATTGATATTATAGTGATTTCTCTTTAATTTTTTTAAAATAGAAAATTGTATTTATTTTTAATTTTTTTAATGTCATTTTTTTAATTAAAATGTTCTATTTTTTTTTTTTTTATCTGTATTAATAATAAACTGCATTTTTTTTTTTTTTTTTTCAGACAATGTTGACAGCCATATCAATGAGTGCCATTGCTACAAACGGTGTTGTTCCAGGTAAGACATTTTCATATTAAATGTATTGCTCCCAACTTGTATTTAAACAGGAAATGACATTATGATCTGCTTAAAACCAAGTTAAACCTCAAAGACTCGACTATCATAAGCGATTATGGTGTTTATTGTAACCGTGCCGATGGTTTCCAGTAGAAATATACTGCTGTCACTGCATGTAGTCGTCATGTTTCTTGTTTTACCCTCGAGTTCCTGTCGTCCTGTGTCACATTTACGCTTTGCTGATTTTTTTTCTCCAGCCGGAGGCTCGTACTACATGATCTCTCGCTCTTTGGGCCCCGAGTTTGGAGGCGCTGTGGGTTTGTGTTTCTATTTGGGCACCACGTTCGCAGGCGCCATGTACATCCTGGGGACTATTGAGATCCTCTTGGTGAGTGTTGTGTGTACAAATAAAGGTTAGAGTCAGATTAGAGCCAGAAAATCCAAAGAGCAGAGATTTTAGAAACTGCTAATTAGTTACTAGGACGTAAAGATCACCTAAGAATAACTTGAGACTTTCAGTTAAGGAATTATTCAACGATTGCTGTGAATATTCATGACATTCAAAACTATTTTGTTGCTGTAAATATAAAATTAACCTACATTGTAAATATTTTTATTTCATTTTTTTATAAGCACTTTTATTTCACTAGTTGCTGATACAAAATTGAGCAACAATGTGATTTTTTTTTTTTTTTGTTATTTAAAGCTCTTTTATTTCACATGCTGGTTATATAAAAATTAGCAACACTTTCATTATATTATTTATTATTATTATTATTATTATAATTATATATAATTTTATTTTTTATTTCATTTTATTTTAAGCACTTTTATTTCCCTAAATTTTTTTATTTTATTTTTTTTATAAGCATCTTTAGTTCACTTGCTGCTGATATAAAATTAAGCAACATTGTGAATATTTTTATTTAGTTTTTTTTATTTAATGATTTAATTTCATTATTTTAATATTTTATATTGTATTATATTGTATTATTTTATTTATTTAATTTTATTAATTAAATATTTTATTATTAAATATTTTATTTTAAGCACTTTTATTTCACATACCAAACAAAATAAACATGTAACAATAAAAAAATATATATGATTAGAGTTAATTAATTAATTAATTAATTAAAAATAATTGTTGATTATTACAAAATTTACAGAATAAATAGAATATTTAAAAAAATAATAATAATAATAATAATAACAATTGGACTTAAATAAATAAAAATGTAATAATAAATTCAATAGTACAGAAAAGATGTAGTAATGTAACAATAATGTACACATATTTAATTATAGGATTATCATATTTGGGGGTCTGTGGCATCTAAAAGATTGAAAACCCCTGATCTTTTTCCTTTTTCTATGTTGTACCACAGACGTATATAGTGCCCAGCGCTGCCATCTTTAAGGCAGAGGAGAAGGCAGATGAGGCAGATGCCATGCTGAATAACATGCGGGTATATGGGACGTGCTGTTTGACGCTCATGGCTCTCGTGGTGTTCGTTGGTGTAAAGTATGTCAATAAGCTTGCGCTCGTCTTCCTGGCCTGTGTGGTGCTGTCCATCCTGGCCATCTATGCCGGTGTCATCAAAACCATCTTTGAACCTCCAGTTTTCCCGTAAGTCACACATTAATGATTTTATTATTTGCAAGTACTTACCCCAAATTTTATTTTATTTTATTTTATTTTATTTTATTTTATTTTAATTTATTTTAATTATTTTTATTTTCGCTTGCTTAAAAATAACTACATTTTATTTTATTATTTTATTGTAGTTTATTTTTTTTATTTTGCTTACTTAAAAATAACTTTATTTTATTTTATTTTATTTTATTTTATTTTATTTTATTTTATTTTATTTTAATTTAATTTATTTTTATTTTGCTTACCTATTTTTTATCATTATTTTTTTTCACTTACCTGAAAATAACTACATTATTTTATTATTTTATTTTATTTTATTTTATTTTATTTTATTTTATTTTATTTTATTTTATTTCGCTTGCTTAAAAATAACTACATTTTATTTTATTATTTTATTTTAGTTTGTTTATTTTTATTTCGCTTACTTAAAAATAACTACATTTTATTTAATTTTATTTTATTTTATTTTATTTTATTTTATTTTTATTTTGCTTACCTAAAATAACTACATTTTATTTTATTTTTATTTGTTTATTTCACTTATCCCCCAAAAAACTACATTATTTTATTTTATTTTATTTTATTTTGTTTAATTTTCCTTAACTTTTTTTTATTTTTTTCTAGTTTAATTGAATAATTTAATTTAAGCCATCTTAAACTATTGCACTCTATTACTCCAATTTGTTGGAGCTTCCTTGTATTGTATGTTTTACAGCATCGTTTGTTTAAACTAAACAAAGCCTCTTTATAGATTGTAGCAGCGTCGGGCAGCTCTCTGTGCGCTTAGTTAAACCACAAACATCCTCAGCAGTGTTTGCTTCACAGATGAACACAGGCTTTCTCAATGACCACAAGCCTCCTGACAATAAACTCTGATTTAAATTTGCAGCTCATGCTCTGAATTCTTTGTAAAGGCTCTTTTGTCCTCTCCAGGGTCTGTTTGTTGGGCAACCGCACCCTGCAGAACCACGACTTTGACAAGTGCATGAAGACAGAAATAATAGACAACGTGACTGTGACCACAAAGCTTTGGTCTCTGTTCTGTAAAGGGCCGGAGCTCAACGCCAGCTGCAATGAATACTTCACCCTCAATAACGTCACCGAGATCCAGGGCATTCCCGGCCTCACCAGTGGAGTCATTTCAGGTGAGAGAAGTAACTAAAGGCAACATTTACCCTCTATGCTGTTATATATACATAATCTTGAACATCCCAAAGTTACACCTTGAAAGAAGTGACAATATGGAGGTGAAATAGGCTGCACCTCCAATTTTGTGTTCATATATATATTTCGAAGGATGTAATAAACCATATCAAATAATATATAGGCAGCTGTATATTTTCATATATAAAAATACATTTAAAAAAATGCATTCTTAAAATTGTATTTTTTAATCAAGTTGAAAGCATATCTAAAATATTTATTATTGTTATTATTATTATTGTTATTATTTATGTATTTAAAAAAAGAAAAAATATAAAATAATAAAGGAAAATAATAAACCCCCCCACAATTAATGCCATGATTTCTGAAAAAATAAAAAAGATAATCAAATTTAGATTCAAACACAATTCATTAATAATTAAAAAAAATATATTTTTGAAAACAATTTTGAAAAACAAAAACTATTTTTCATATTAAATTTTATTTTTTATTTTATTTTATTTTGTTTTATTTTATTTTTAGATTGTCCTTACGCTAAAACTAATTCTTAAAATACTATCCATGATTTTTGAAAAAATAAAAACAGATAAAGTTTACATTTAAACACAATTCATTAATATATTTAATTTTGAAAAAAACAAACTATTTTTCATAAAATGTTTTATTTTATTTTATTTTTTATTTTATTTTATTTTATTTTTAGATTGTCCTCACACTAAAGCTAATTCTTAAAATACTATCCATGATTTCTGAAAAAAAAAAGATTTTTTTAAAATTACATTTAAACACATTTTATTAATATATTTAAAAAAAATATTTTTGAAAACAATTAAAAAACTTTTTTCATGTTAACATTTTTTATTTTATTTTATTTTATTTTATTTTTAGATTGTCCTTACACTAAAAGTAGTTCTTAAAATACTGTCTTTTTCAAGTTGACAGCATATCTGAGATTTTTTTAAGTTTTTTTTTTTTTTTTTTTTATTGCAGTTGCCATGATTTCTGACAAGCAGAAAGCGAACTGAAATATTAATAAATTTAGCCAAAGTGAAACAAATAAACATATTTCATTAATATATTACGTTTACACAAAAACTTTTTTTCTTTCATGAACCTCAGACTAAAAAGTAAAAAGTGACCTTTGACCACAAACCCCACAGAACATGCCAAGAGTTCAAGCATAGGTTATCAGTGTGTATTTGCCACACGCCATATGCTCATATATTTAGTTACTGATCATGAAGCCTCTGTGGCTCTGAATGTCACTGATAGTTTCTCCTGCTCTAGACTGGATCCTGCTGGATTTAACAGGCCAGGTCTGACATTAATATCTCCCCACTGATGTCAAAGTGAGCAGAAATAATTGTTTTCATGCAGCATTACTGTGTCCTAGTCTGGAGTTTTGTGTAAGTAGGTCAGTACAGAACATTCAAGTAATTTTTCACGGCTTGTTACGAGTCAATTTATCCTCATAATTTGATCAAACTAACACAGCACTCGTGTTTTATGGTCTTAATGATCATTTTATTGGAGTGGGCGAAGAAAAAGGTCACTTAGTAGAATATTATACATGTTCTTGATCTAATCTATGCAAGATTCATCAATAATCAAAGAAAAAAGAAGCATTTGCCATTGAATCTTGAAAAAAGTGCTTTTTATCTTTTGTAAAACCTTTTCACTACTAAAGTAGTGAAATAGTGATTTTTTTTTTTTTTTTGTTTGTTTGTTTTTGTTTTTGTTTTGTTTTGTTTTGTTTTTTGTTTGTTTTACTATTATTAAATGAAGTCATGTCAAGATCACAATAAAATTTGTCCCAATAATGATGATAAACTCAGTATATGAGGGCATGAAACTTTATCTCCAGAGCTGCTCTTAGAGTCACTTCTTCAGCTTTTTATCATTTAATTTGAGAGAAACAACCGTCAAATACACACAAACTTAAAGATCTTCACAATGAACCTCCAAAATAAAAATTCACTTGAAAAAATTAGGACAGAAGTATTTTGCATACTATTTGGTAAAAATGATCAGTAAGTCAACACAAGTTTTTGTTCATATTAGTTTAATTCATCAATTAATTTAACCTATTTCAACTTCATTTTTTTTTTTAAAGTTAAATGATATTAGACTTGATTTTATTAAGTCACTTTAATATAATTTAAGTTCAAAATTAAGTAAGTTTTTATGTTAAATTTGGTGGAATATTTTACTGTCTAAAATGCACTTAATAATTAATAAATACAAAATAATAATAATAATAGTTTATTTTTTATCCATGTTTAAATAAATATTTCTGTTGTATATTTACATTTTAAAATATTAATTAAATTGTTAAAGCTGTATTAACTTCATAAGACACCATTTTTGATGTCACATTTGTTTTAAATCATAAAACAGTGAATCCAGAAAAAAATAAAACACAGAATTTATAGAAAATATTATGTATTTGATAGGGCTCTAAATTAAAACTCTTACTCTGTGGAGTTTAATTTTGTAATGTCAAGATCACAATAAAATTTGTCCCAATAATGATGATACTCAATATATGAGGACATGAAACTTCATCTCCAGAGTTGCTCTTAGAGTCACTTCACCAGCTTTTCACCATTTCATTTGAGAGAAACAACCATTATATACATGCGCAAATTCAAAGATTTTCACAAAAAACCTCCAAAGTAAAAGTTCACTTTAACTTGAAAAAATTAGGACAGAAATATTTTGTATACTACGCTGTAAAAATTATCAATAAGTCAACACAATTTTTTTTCTATTAGTTTAAGACATCAATTAATTTAACCAATTTCAACTTTATTTGTTTATTTATTTTTTTAAGTTTTATGATATTCAGCTTTATTTTTTTTAAGTCACTTTAATATAATTTAAGTTCAAAATTAAGTTTTTATGTTGAAATAGGTAAAATGCAATTAATAATTATTAAATGCAAATAATAATAATAATAATAATAATAATGATTTATTTTATCCATGTTTAAATTAATATTTCTATTGTATATTTCTATTTAAAATTTTAATTAAATTGTTAACTCTGTATTAATTTCGTAAACAGACCATTCGTGATGACACATTTGTTTTAAATCATAAAACAGCGAATCCAGAAAAAAATAAAAACATAGAATTTAGGGAAATTATTATGTGTTTTATGGGGCTCTAAATTAAAACTTACTCAGTGGAATTTAATTTTAAACATTAAGTAATGTTTACATTTATTTCCGCATAAATTTCTTCCACATTAATGGTGAATAAACATTGTGATATGTCGATATCGTATGATATGGAAAAAATTACTGAGATAATATTTTGGCCATATCTTCTAGTCATGTACTGAAGTGTAATTTGTATTAGAATAAATCTAATACATTTCCATAAATGTCATCTCTTTTCAGACTTGATTAAGTTAATCTGTTTTACTGGTTTCTCAAATGCAGATATTATTGAAGCAAATGGCCATAAATTAAAGTATATTTCATTGAAATGATGGAGTCTCCCAACATCTTAACCCTTTCTTTGATTTGCACAGAGAACATGTGGGGAAAATATGGTCCCGCTGGCATGCTGGTGGAGAAAGGCATACCGTCTGTGCCGACGAGCGACACGTCCCAGGACAAATACATGCCGTATGTGGTCAATGACATCACCGCCTTCTTCACGCTGCTGGTGGGAATCTACTTCCCATCCGTCACAGGTACCTTCACATTCACGCTCTTCACATCACTATTACAGTCTTTACATCCATTAATCTTTCATCTGATATTCTCACTCTCTAAACTAAACTAGTTTGATCTGGCCACGAGTGTGAGAGTGTGAGCGATGATCTGTCTTATCTAGTGCTCTCAGATTCACATTGAGCTCAGCAGGACGTGTGTGAACTCCCTGTAAACACAGTGATAGCGTTTCAGGACACGACCTTACTGTAATAACATGGACTGAGCTTTTGGAAGATCTCTTTATATTAGAGCTAGGTGATGTAATCTAAATATATACAGTTGAAGTCAAAAGTTTACATACACCTTGCAGAATCTGCTAAATGTTAATTATTTTATCAAAATAAGAGGGATCATATAAAATGCATGTTATTTTTTATTTAGTACTGACCTGTAAAAGATGTTTACATATAGTCCACAAGAGAAAATAACAGTTGAAATTATAAAAATGACTGTTCAAAAGTTTACATATGCTTGATTCTTAATACTGTGTTGTTCCCTGAATGATCCACAGCTGTGTTTTTTGTTTAGTAATAGTTGTTCATGAGTCACTTGTTTGTCCTGAACAGTTAAACTGCCCGCTGTTCATCAGAAAAATCCTTTAGGTCTCACAGATTCTTTGGTTTTCCTGCATTTTTGTGTATTTGAACCCTTTCCAACGATGACTGGATGATTTTGAGATCCACCTTTTCACACTGAGGACAACTGAGGGACTCATATGCAACTATTACAGAAGGTTCAAACGCTCACTGATGCTCCAGAAGGAAAAAACATGCATTAAGAGCCGAGGGGAGAAAACTTTTTGAATTTGAAGATCAGGGTACATTTAACTTATTTTGTCTTCTGGGGAACATGCAAGTATCTTCTGAAGGGCAGTACTAAATAAAAAAAAAAAAAATCTGATATTTAGGCAATATAAGAAAAATGTACACATCTTCATTCTGTTCAAAAGTTTTCACCCCCTGACTCTTAATGCATTGTTTTGCCTGCTGGAGCATCAGTGAGCGTTTGAACCTTCTGTAACAGTTGTCGTCAGTGTGAAAAGATGGATCTCAAAATCATACAGTCATTGTTGGAAAGGGTTCAAATACACAAAAATGAACCAGACCAAAGAATCTGGACCTGAAGGATTTTTCCACAGAACAGCAGGCAGTTTAATTGTTCAGGACAAACAAGGGACTCATTACTAACCAAAAAAACAGTTGTGGATCATTCAGGTAACAAAACAGTATTAAGAATCAAGTGTATGTAAACTTTTGAACAGGGTAATTTTAATAAATGTAACTATTATTTTCTCTTGTGGACTACATGTAAACATCTTTTATGTGAAATGTTATTCAGGTAAGCACTAAATAAAAAAAAATAAAAACTACATGCATTTTGTATGACCCCCCAAAAAATAATTACCATTCTGCAGATTCTGCAAGGTGTATGTAAACTATATATATATATGTGTATATATATGTATGTATATATATGTGTGTGTGTGTGTATATAGAATATATATAGCTTTAAAAGGTTGATTTTATTTAGTTTTTTATAGGAACATTTTAAGTAAATGGTTGTTTAAGTTAAATTAAAAATGTTTGATCAAAATACAGAAAGCATCTAATTAAAACAATCAGTTTTTTTCACTAAATTAATATAATAAAAAACAGCAATAAAAACCAATATATTTGATAATATAACAAAAAACATATAATATATACCTAGATGCCTACAGTATCTATTATATAATATCTGTTTTTTCTAAAAAAAAAAAAGGATAATATTAAAAAAAAAATCATTCAGTGAACATTTTTTAATTGTTTCTTTAAACTGATTCATTGAAATTAACATTTTGAACTAGAAATGTATTTATATAACTCACCAACTCTAACCAGTGTTATAATTATTTATATTTTAGTACACATTTTAGTATTTATTATTATTTTTGATTAGCTTTTATCTTTATATATTTACATTTCATTTTAAATTTAATTTTAGTTATTTTTTTATGTGCTTTCATCATTTTTATGTTTTTTTATTTATTTATTTATTTTTATTATTACTGGTAATTTTAATACTTCAACTTATTTTATATCAATTAGTCATTTTTCATCTAATTTTTATATTTTAGTTCAGCTTTATTTTAATAAAATGTATTTCTAATAGTTTTAGATTTATTTTTAAATTTTGAAGGAAAACATGACTTTTTTGTTATGCATCACGTAAAGTAGTAGTTTTTTGGTGCTACTTTACAATAAGGTTTCATTAGTTAACTACGTTAGTTAACATGAACTAAGAATGAACAATACTTCTACAGCATGTTTTAATCTTGCTTCATATTAATTTCAGCATTTACTAATGCATTATTAAAATCAAAAGTTGTGTTTGTTAATATTACTTAATGCACTGTGAACTAACAATGAACTTAATAGAATTAATAAATATTGTAATAAATGTATTGTTCATTGTTTGTTCATTTTAGTTAATACATTAACTAATGTTAACAAATGACACCTTATCGTAAAGTGTTACCATTTTTTCTTTCTAGCTTGAGTTTTTCACATCTGAATGACAAGAATTTTATTTCACCTTCTTTAGAGACACACACATGTAATTCCTCCTCTGTTCTGCAGGTATCATGGCTGGATCAAACAGATCTGGTGATCTGAGAGACGCTCAGAGGTCCATTCCCATCGGCACCATCCTCGCCATCGCAACCACCACCGTCATCTGTATCCTTAGTCTAGACCTGTCTACAGCATTACTTATCTAACCATATAGTGGAATCATAATTGAATCAGATCTAAAATGCAGACACTAAATCTCTCAACCATTAGCGTTGCGTCTCTGTGAGAGACAGAGAGTGTAAGGAGAGATTCTGTTTGTATTCTCTGCTTTTCTTAGCGGTGTAACTCAGATCTGTCCTGCGTGGTGTTGTTCGGCGCCTGCATCGACGGTGTGGTGCTCCGAGACAAGTGAGTGCTTTCTTCTTCTCGTTTTCCACTCATAATATCCTCATTTTCCTGGAAAAACATACAGGGAATCGACTTTAATAACAGCTAAATTCTGTGCAAAGCCTGTTTGCGAGCAGCTTCTGCACTGCGGTCAATGAACTCTTTATACTTTGTGTAATATCTCAAGATTATATCACAGGAAAATGCTTGTGTTTGTTCCAAAACCTAGTGTGCTGCCTACCTGGACAGCATTTAGGTGTTCCAAAGATGCACAGATACACTATTAAAAATGTGGGAATAAAACAGAGGTTGTGAACAAAGGAGTGAATTTTGGACAAAAATACTATTTCAGTCTTTCTAGCTCCAAATTTCATGTTTAATTCATTAATTCAGTCTGTTTCTTTGCAATTATTTGTGCAATTTACTAGCAATTTCTGAGTGAGAATTGTTTCAAAGCCATTTTTTTTATATATATATATATATATATATATATTTTTTTTTTTTTTAATTCAGTATAAAGTTTATTTTAGAAATATTCTTTTGTTTACCTACATTTTATTATATTTTACTGTATTTTATTTCAATTAACAAAATTGATTTACAATAACAACACAACAACTATTGAATTTTCAGTCAGAGACAGGTACATTAAAATATATATTAAAAATTACCATTTTAATATGTTTCTTTTTTCATTTTTTATATATATATATATATATATATATATATATATATCTATATATATATATATATATATATATATATATATATATATATATTTTTTCAGCTTTTTAGTTATAGTTTTAGTTTAATGTAACAATACAATAGCAGCACTGTTTTTATAATTGAACTTTGAGTCAGAGATGTTCATTTATTTTATAAAATGTATTAAAAATAAACTTTTTATTCATTTTGGTTTTATGTAACAACAACACTTTTTGCTTTTAAATTTTGAATAAGAGGTTTAATTAATTTAATTTAGTGTATTTAAAAGTGTAAATACTAATGCTACCACAGTTATTGTTACTATTAACAATAAAATTATATTTGTGAAATTTACTAACAATTTTGAGTAAAAATTGTTTAAAACCTGTTTTTTTAGTTCCTAATTTTGAATAAATTTTACTGCAGCATCCTGTCCCAGACCCCAGAATGCATTGCAACAAGCTCTGTTTAGGAATAAAAAAAATCATAAAATGTTTTTATACTTTATTCAGCACTGCAAGGTATCAATATAAAGTTGTTCAGATTATAAATATTTTTCTTTTTACCCAATTTTGTTCATTAGGTTTGGAGACTCTGTTAAAGGGAACTTGGTGATTGGCACGTTGTCCTGGCCTTCACCCTGGGTGATCGTGATTGGCTCGTTCTTCTCCTGCTGTGGGGCGGGGCTCCAGAGTCTCACCGGCGCCCCCCGCCTGCTGCAGGCCATCGCTCGGGACGGCATCGTGCCCTTCCTCGAGGTACTATCTGCACTCCAAAGATGTCAGATTTAATAATATCTTTTCAGATTTCATACCTAAGCAGTAAATCTTTTTTTTGTGCTGATTCATTGAAACAAACAGTTTCAACAGGAAATTATAAACTCTCCTGTGTATTTTTAGTGTTATTTATATACTATTACAGTATTTGTTGATACTTTGAATTAGCTTTTATTTTTAGATTTTCAGTTTTCATATTAATTTTACATTTTTTGTGTCAGTTTTATTAGTTTTTTTTTTAAGCTTTAAGTCTTAGCAGTTTTAGTGCTTCATATTAAACTTATTTTACATCAGTTAGTTATTTAGGTTAAAGTTTGTCATGTAATATTTATATTTCATTTCAGCTTTATTTCAATTTAAAAAATT
Organism: Cirrhinus mrigala; assembly: GCA_036247105.1. NCBI lineage: Eukaryota > Metazoa > Chordata > Actinopteri > Cypriniformes > Cyprinidae > Cirrhinus > Cirrhinus mrigala. The sequence continues at coordinate 23,382,679 of CM070024.1, forward strand.
GAAATAGTGTTATCTGTTGATTTTTTTTTTTTTTAAATGTTTCATTTTTATGTAACAATAACAGCAATGTTTTTCCTTTTGAAGACATGTGCATTGTATAAAATGTTTTAAATATTAAAAATACCAGTGTTACTCAATTTACTGTATCTAATATAAAATCATGAATCAAAAATTACCAGAATTAAAATGGTATTTCCTTCAAAGAAGAAGCTTTCAGAATATTTGATTTTTGTTAATGACGGTGCTGGTTAATACCAGATTACCGTGGTTTATTATAGTAACAATAACTGCTGAACTGTATTTTTGTGTTTCATTAGATGTGTTTTGAATCATTTGACATGTCTTAGTTTTATTCTACACATAAGCATCCACATAAACAGTGTCATGTGATGGTCTCTCAGGTTTTTGGTCATGGAAAAGCCAACGGAGAGCCGACGTGGGCTCTTCTACTGACAGCTCTGATCTGTGAAAGCGGTATTCTCATTGCTTCTCTGGATGCTGTGGCGCCAATCCTTTCCATGTGAGTTTCATGTCTATCTAAAGTTGTTTCTCCTTCAGTGTGGCGACAGACTGTGTTTGACTGTGTTTCTCTCCTCAGGTTCTTTCTCATGTGTTATCTGTTCGTGAATCTGGCCTGTGCTCTACAAACGCTGCTGAGGACGCCAAACTGGAGACCACGATTCAAATACTACCACTGGTGAGAGACACTACAGATCTTGCTGTATGGCTTTAGTTTGGGGTTGGTTAGATTTTTAAATGAAGTTTCTGCCGCTCAACAAGGCTGCATTTGTTTGATTAAAAAATATGGTAAAAATGTGAAATATTATTGCAATTTAAAATAGCTGTTTTCTGTTGCAATATTTTTTTAAAATGTAATTTATTCCTGTGATCAAAGCTGAATTTTTGGCATCATTACTCCAGTCTTCAGTGTCACATGATTCTTCAGAAATCATTCTGATATGCTGATTTGCTGCCTAAGAAACATTTCTGATTATTATCAATTTTAAAAAACAGTTGTGCTGGCCAATATTTTTTGTTTTTTTTAATGAATATGTTTCAGGTTTTTTTAATGAATAGAAAGTTCAAAAGAACAGCATTTCAACAGCATTTAAAAAAAACCCCATCAATTTGAAATAGAAATCTTTTGTAACATTATAAATATATAAATTTATTTTAGGGTTTTCAAACGATTAATCGCAATTAATTGCATACAAAATAAAAGTTTGAGTTTGCCTAATATATGTGTGTGTACTGTGTGTAATTAGGTGTGTATATATATGTGTTTGTGTGTGTGTTTCTTTTAAATATATATATGCATTAATTTGTGTGTATTTTTTATATATATATATATATATATATATATATATATATATATATATATATATATATATATATATATATATATATATATATATATATATATATATATATATATACACACATAATAATTACACACAGTACACACACATATATTAGGCAAACAAAAACTTTTATTTTGTATGCGATTAATCGTGATTAATCGTTTGACAGCCCTAATTTATTTAGAAAAAAATCATACTGAGTATGTATTGCTTTTATGTAAATGTGCTTTCATTTTTATTTTTTTTTTCCTATTTATTTGTACTATTCAGAGTTTTTTCATAGTCCATTCAGCTCAGTCAAGTCTCCTAAATCAATATGCAATCAAAACTGACTAATTTTAATCTTGGTAGAGGTGTTTTATGTACAAAAACTGGGAAGCTGGAGTGCAATGACTTTGCACATACTGAAGACTTGTATATAATATTACCCAGAGGAACATTTCATTGCTCAGATGTTGCTATTTTATACCTCAAGAAACTTGATTCTCAGTTAATGCCAATGTCATTCTCCTCAGGAGAAATTAAAATAGACCTAAATGAGTCAATAGTTGACATTGTTGAGATCTCTTCTAAAACTCTAAAGAGAAATGTGAAATTACTGGGTCTTCATTAAAACAGTATCTTATTTTTATGTTAAAATGCATATTTTTTAATGACTTTGGTGATGTTAGTAGCACAGAAATGTCTCCATTTGCTTTCTGTTTAATCTTATTGCTATATAAGTATTTTTTTCTTTCATATTGTGTAATTTGTAATTGTAATTGTTGTTCTTCACCAGGGCTCTTTCGTTTCTGGGCATGAGTTTGTGTCTGGCTCTGATGTTCATTTCCTCCTGGTACTACGCTCTGGTAGCCATGCTCATCGCTGGATGCATTTACAAATACATTGAGTACCGCGGGTAAGAGCTGCAGAAGCGCATTAGAGCCCACGCCGTGAGTCTGTGCAGACGCTAAGCTGATTACAGATGAAGTGGGCTTCATTTGACTGAGTGATTGTATGCGGTGTCATCGTAAGTTTAAACTCAATTTTTATGTCTCTGTTCAGGGCCGAGAAGGAATGGGGCGACGGGATCCGCGGTCTGTCGCTCAACGCGGCACGATTCGCTCTCATTAGATTGGAGGAGGCGCCACCACACACTAAAAACTGGAGGTGAGGATCAAAAATTACACAAGCATCCATGTTAAAATAAACGCCTGGGCTGCATGTTCAAAAGATTTTAATACTTTTATTTATCAAGGATGCATTAAATTGCTCAAAATGATAGTAAAGACTTTTATAATGTTACAAAAGATGTCTATTAGAAATAAATGTTGTTCTTTTGAACTTTTATTCATCAGAATCCTGAAAAAATTAACTGTATTACAGTTTCCACAAAAATATACTGTTTTCAACATTGATAATAATCAGAAATGTTTCTTGAGCAGCAAATTGGCATATTAGAATGATTTCTGAAGGAGCATGTGACACTGAAGACTGGAGTAATGATGCTGAAAATTCAGCTTTGATTACAGAAATAAATTACATTTAACAATATATTCACATATAAAATGGTTGTTTTAAATTATAATAATATTTCACATTTTTACAGTATTTTCAATCAAATAAATGCAGCCTTGGTAAGCAGAAGAGACTTCAAAGTCATTTTTAAAAAAACCTTACTGACCCCAAACTTTTATACAGTAGTCTATATCATGTATTTTTCGCAATGTAATTTTTTATCCCTCTCAAGTTCAATAAAAAATTATTGTAATTAATTATATAAAATGTATTAAATGTTATTGTGTTTTGGAAAATAAATTAAGTTTATTAAAAAAATTTATTAATTTAAAATTTAATAGATTTATTTAATAAAAATAAGACTTTTTGTTTATTTTTCAAAACAATCTTAATGATACAAAGGTCACAAATGAGTTAAAAACAATAAAACAAACAAACAAAAATCAAAAACAGTAAAATCAGGAAAAAGCCAACCTAAAAATAAAAGTATAGCAAAATATTTAGCAATAGCCAAAAATACGCTGTATGGGTCAAAACAGATTTTTCTTTTATGCCAAAAATCATTAGGATATTAAGTAAAGATCATGTTCCATGAGGATATTTTGTAGACTTCCTACTGTAAATGTATCAAAACTTAATTTTTGATTAGTAATATGCATTGCTAAGAACTTCAAAGGCGACTTTCTCAATATTTAAATTTTTTTCCACCCTCAGATTTCAGTTTTTCAAATAGTTGTAGCCAAATATTGTCCTATCCTAACAAACCATACATCAATGGAAAGCTTATTTATTCAGCTTTCATATGTACAAATTTCAAGTTAATACAATTGACCCTCATGACTGGTTTTGGGGTCCTGGGACACAAATATCTAGCAGTCAACACATTTCTATACCGGCTTTCTTTCTACCTTCACCTGCCCTTCTGTGGTGTAATCAAGAGAGAATCAGTATTGGATTTTTCCCAGAGCTCTCAGTAATCTTTCATGGATTAAATAACCTGTAAACAATGAGCTGCGATGAAACTTCAGTCGTCTTTCGGGAATCAGGTCAAACCTGTCATTCCTCGTCACGGCGCCTCTAATCCATGATGCCAGCAGAAACTGATCTGTATTTTGTTCGGTGACATCTGTGAGCGGGTGGACAATATCCACTAAAGGTCCTCTGTGTTTTTCCCGTGTCTAAGACTCTTTAGTCGGTATTTGAGTTTCTTTGATTAATATGATGATGATCTGTCCGTCAGACTCATGCCAGGGTTATTATAGTTTACTGAACTCATTTAAAAAAAAAAAAAAAACAACAACAACAACATTTTGTTACTTAAAATAAATGGTAGATAAAATAAAATGTAATCAAATAATTAAAACTAAAAATATTAATATTAATACATTTATTTAAAAAAAAAACCTCAATCTTTAAAAAATTAAAAATGTAAAATTAAAAAATAATTTAAAGTATTAATAAAAACCTTTTATAGTATCTCAGTGATACTACAATAACGTCTCACGGCTCAGTTTGATCAGAATGAGTTTGTAAAATCGTTTCCTAAATGCACTTGAATAACCCCAGTTGGAATTAATTTCAGGTAGATTTTAATTACACACTTTTTTTCAGGATTCAATAAAGAGTCAATCATTAATGGTAATCGCAGATCCTCTGAGCTTCTGACTTTTAGCCTCACGTTAACATCATTCACCTGAAAGCATCACACCTCTGATAGTCCTGCATAATCTTTTAATCCTGAGCCTGAAAAACCTCGACAGCTTGATTCAAGAGCGGAGAATCTTTCCCACTGCCTTTATTTTTACTCCATTATAATAGATTCAGTCCAGCTTTGAGATGTTCTTAAAAATAACTGTAAACAAGGTTATGCACTCATGCATACTATTCAAGGTTACATTTTTGAAGAGTGTAAAACATTAAAACACATATGCATTGCACTATGAAAAGCTAGTATTATATCAGATTATAAATCTGATTATGAAAAGATATGCATTATAGTGTGTGTTTTAAAGCATAATTTTAAACTTAAAATTCATTACATGCAGTTTCACACTCAACGGATGTTCAGTGAATTTTTAAAATAAGTGTTAGATTTCATTTGCTTGTATTAAATAGCATTTTATGTATGTTTCTGTGCTGTCCAGGCCTCAGGTGCTGGTGCTGCTCAATCTGGACGCTGAGCTGTCGGTGAAACACCCTCGTCTCCTGTCCTTTACCACGCAGCTGAAAGCGGGTAAAGGTCTGACCATCGTGGGCTCAGTATTGGAGGGCACGTACCTCACCAGAGACAGCGACGCCAAAAGAGCAGAACAGGTATGAACGTGATGCCGACATTGACAAATAAAATAAATACTTGCAATATTGACATTTTTGAGGGGGAGAAATTATTTGTTAAACATTATTTTGAAAAATATGATTCGTACAGAATCAGAGATTAAAATTTCTTTTGATTCCTTTTTGATTTTTTTTAATAGAATCTGGGTTTAGAAGAAATTATGGAGTTTTTTTTTATAATTCTCGACATATATATAAATAAAAACAGAAATAAGAATTTATTTATAATTTATAATTTATAATTTATCTACTTTTTATTATAATTACTTATTGCTACATAATATTGACTCATAACATTGTTTTATTATTAATTTATTCAATACATGTAATAATTTAATATCTTTATGTAATTTTAATAGATACATTTTTCTATCTTTTAATACTAGAATAACTAATTGTTTTTGTGAAAGTATTTTCACAAAAGTGGGTAAATCCTAGAGGGTAAAAAGTTCCACTAATTGTAGAATCACACTTTTCATAAATTTATTAAACATTTATTAATACATATTTTGAGAAACTCTGGCCAATTTAATGTTTCTGCATTTTTAAAAATGAAAAAGATCTAGTTAAAAAGATTATAGGAGTTCAAAGTGATTATTAGTTACTGAATTTTATAATTTATTATTTTACATATTATTGAATGATTGTATTATTATTACTGTACTATTTGTTTTATTATATTTATTTTTTTTTATGTAACATATTTAATATACTTTGATTTTTTTTTATTAAAAATGTTATCTTATCTACCCTTCAAAAATCACACTTTTCATACATAAAAAGTGTAATTTGTTCAATTTCACTTTCCTGTACACTAAAAAAATGAGAAAGAACTTTTAAAAAAGACAGTAATAAGAGTTTAAAGTGATTATTATTTATTTGTTTTTATTAGATATTATCTACTATATTTTCTACATTTTTTTTATTATTTAATATTTTAAAATATTTTAATTTTTAAGAACTTTTTAAATCTTATCTTGCCTCGGAACTAAAATTAAATAATATAAAAAAAAAAAAAAAATATATATATATATATATATATATATATATATATATATATATATATATATATAATTTTATCATACATTTATTTATAGATTCTGAGTAGCACTCTTAAAAAATGAAGAACAACGAACTGAAAAGACACACTAATAGGTGTTTAATGTTATTGAGATCTTCTTGATATAGTTGGAATCACAGATTGTTTTTAAAATTGTCCTGGGGACAGAAAGTTCCTCTAATTGAAGAATCACTCTTATGTAAAGTGATTACCGCTTGATTTGCTACATACACCGTACAAACAGTCAATTACAAAATGTCAAGGCAGTTTCTGTCCTCAGATAAACTGAGTAAACAGGTTTCACAGCAGGATCCAGTCATTGAACTCATACTGACACCTAGTGGCCACAGAGAGAACTGATCCTCCAAATGCCATATTATGAAGCTTTAATGTTTTAAAAAATGGCAGATATCAGACATTCACATCAGTATTTTATTGACCGCTGTAGAACGTCAAATCAGCCATGGCCGCAGAGAAGACGAAAGGTTTCTGCCATGTTGTGGTTTCGTCAAACCTGCGGGACGGCCTGTCTCACCTCATCCAGTCAGCCGGACTCGGAGGAATGAAGCACAACTCTGTTTTGATGGCTTGGCCTATGAACTGGAAACAGTCCAACGACCCGCAGTCCTGGAAAACCTTCATAGGTTTGAGTTTGACTTCATATCCTGACCGTGCTCCTGTGACTCGTTTAAAGAGAAAGATGAAGCTGTACGTTCTGTTCTTCCACAGAAACCATCCGAGAAACCACTGCCGCCCATCAGGCCCTGCTGGTGGCCAAGAACGTGGACAGTTTCCCGCATCAGGAGCGTCTCGGTGAAGGAACTATCGACGTGTGGTGGATCGTTCATGACGGCGGGATGTTGATGCTTCTGCCGTTCTTACTGCAGCAGCACAAGGTACAGCAAACAATTTACTTTAAATCAGGTTAGGGAAACATGCAGTACTTCTGGTCAAAATGTGCAAAATGTACCATTGCAACTCATTTGGTGCTCTTCTTTGTCTCTCAGGTGTGGAGGAAGTGCAAGATGCGCATTTTCACCGTGGCTCAGTTGGATGACAACAGCATCCAGATGAAGAAAGACCTACAGATGTTCCTCTACCATCTCCGACTGAATGCTGAGGTGGAGGTCGTGGAAATGGTGAGGAAACGGATATTTCTTGACATCAAAAGTTGGTTTTGTTGTGCTGTAGGACTATATTTTTTTTAATCATTTATTGTGATTGTTGTGACTGTGATCTGAATAAACAGGCTGCAAAATATTGATATATTCAAATATTTATTTATTATTTATTACCATAAATATTTATTATTGCTACATAATAATTTATTATTTTTTATACTTTATTATTATTATTTATTATTGCTGCATAATATTTAATTTTATTATCATTATTTAATATATATAAATAAAATATTTATGCTACTTAATGCTACATATAATATCATTATTATTGTAATTATTATTATTATTATCACTAATATTTTATTATTACAATAACTGCAATATATTACATTATTATATAGATTGGATTAGATTATAATGTTTTATAATATTGTTATAATAATGTAAATAAAAAATGTATAATATTTTATTAATATTTATGACTTATTATCATAAATATTTATTATTGCTAAATAATATAGTATTATTTTAATCTTGTTATATTATAATTATGTATTTTTGCTACATATGGGCTTTTATTATGTAATATTAATAAGATATTTATGCTACTTAATGCTACATAGTATTATATTATTTTATTATATTATTTATTTATTGCTAAATAATAATTTAGTATTATTATTTTAATGTTATATTATGATTATGTATTATTGCTACATAATATTGAAATGTTTGAATAATATATATATATATATATATATATATATATATATATATATATATTATTAATAATATAATGATTATATAATTATATTATATTATAATATATGTTTACATTAAATGATAATGTTTTAAATATTATTGACCTATATTATAATTATTTATTTATTTTATAATATTTATTATTGCTATTTATTAATATTAGTAGTAGTAGTAATTTATTTAATGTTATTGTTTTAATTTTATTACATTATAATGTTATTGTAGTTATTTTATTATTTTTATTATCAAACAAATATAATATTTTTTTCTAAATATACCATTTATTTTTAATAATACTTTTTACACGTATTTAATGTTTACACATGTAATAATAATAATAATAATAATAATAATAATAATAAAAACAATTATTATTATTTATTTATTTTGCAGTAGTAAGAATTTACCCTTTGAGTTTGTGTGTGGTTGACCAGTTTTGGTATCATTATGTTAAGTTTGCTCATTTATTTTCATGCAGCTTGTCTGGAGTAACTGAGAGTGTTTCTGTGTGTTTCTGTGACTCCAGCATGACAGTGACATCTCAGCGTTCACCTATGAGAAGACGCTGGTGATGGAGCAGCGCTCACAGATGCTGAAGCAGATGCAGCTGTCGAGGACGGAGCGTGAGCGAGAGGTGATGTTTCGTGACACTCGGTCTGTGTGTAACAGCATTGTGCTGAATGAATATGCAGTGACCATGTATGCTTTTAGTGTCTTCATTAATGCTAATGTCTGAATCTCATCAAAAGAAATGTCAAAATATTTCACTCTAAAATGAAAGGAAAAAATAAGAAATTATATTTTGTATAAAGAACCCCCCCCCCCCTCTTTCTCTGAATACATTGTTTTATTTAAATATATATTATATTAAAAAATAATAAAATATAGTATTTTAAAAAAAAAAAAAAAAAAAAAAAAAAAAAAAAAAATATATATATATATATATATATATATATATATATATATATATATATATATATATATATATATATATATATATATATATATATATATATATATATAATAAAAATTAAAAATTAAATTCTTATGCAAAATATGATCTCTTATTTTAATTATTGGTGAAAATGACCTAGACATTTCTTCATGAGATTCAGAAGCCAATTAATGTTGGACTGGCGGCGCGCGGCTCATGATTTCAGCTGTGTGACTTGTGGTCCCTCTTTCATTTCTGCTGCGATCGGGGAAACACATCTCTCAGATTCAAAGCATCACGGATGAGTCGCGTAGCTCCATTCGGAGGAAGAACCAGAGCGGTGCTCACGGCTCGGCCGCCAATAGCCAGAACGCACGACTAGATGACGATAAACAAGACGAGGTAGTGATTTTAAAGGCCGACTACTAAAACCACCAGCCTGGATTACAGAGCCAGAAGACGAGTAGATCTTCACTCACGTCATAGCATTAGTGTTAGCGTCGGCTCTGTAGCTCCTCCCTTCAGAAACCTCTTCCCATCATGCATGTGTCAGTGATGTCATCATAACATGCACGACCATCTTTCAACAGTTGTGACCCCATGTGAACGTGAATCACCCTCCTTTTTCTTTCATACCCTCATCTATCTTTGTATTTAGAAAAATAAACTTATTTAATTGTTTATTTATTTATTTATTTATGTCATGTTTCTCTGTATTTGTTATAAATATTAACTATAAATAAATTTACTATAAATAAAAACTATAAATAAATACTTTTTTATTGATTATTTTATTGGTTTATTTTATATATTTTTTTATATTTTTCAATTTTATTCCATCATGTTTCTAAATAACTATATAAATTATATATAAACACTATTTAGCTATTTTAACTTTTTTTTAATTATTTTTATATTTTTACTCATTTCAATCCCTCACATTTCTCTATATTTAGTTGTAACTATAATTAAATACATACTTAATTTTTTCTATTTTTCTTTTCTTTTTTTTTCTTTCATTCCATCATTTCTTCTGTGTTTCATTTCATATAAATACTTTATTTATTTATTTATTTTAACTTATTTATTTTTCTTATTTTTATTTAATTATTTGTATATTTTTACTCATTTCAATCTCTCATATTTCTCTGTATCTAGTTGTAACTATAACTAAATAAATACTTAATTTTTTATATTTATTTGTATATTTTTTCCTTTCATTCCATCCAGTTTTTCTTTCAATTATTTTATTTGTTTGTTTGTTTGTTTGTTTTTCTCCTTTTTTTAACTATTAATAAATAATAAATGACAAATAGTTTTTTATAGATTTTTTTTTTTAATTGGTTTATTTTATATTTATTTCTGTTTTTCCCTTTCATTCTATCATCGTTCTAGATAAATATATAAATGATAAATAAATACTATATTACTAAATACCTATTTAATTTTTATTGAATTTACTTTTTTTTATTTAATTAATTATGTTTACTTATTTCAAACCCTCATAATACTTTTTCATTTTAACTATAAATAAATAAATATATATATATATATTTTTTTTTTAATATTTTTTTTATATTATGTCTTTTCATTCCATCTTGTTTTTCTTTTTTATTTATTTATCTATTTATTTCTGACATTGCTTGTTTTTATCAATGGTTCATGCTGCATGTTAGCAGTCTGCATATTACAGACTAATACAGCTGCATGTATGCAATTTGCATAGCAGACAAACTAAAACATTAATCTGACATGCTCTGCTTGAATATAGATCTCAGTGTGCACAGACATTATATTTGATAACATCAATTTGTCATCGTAAACATTATTATAGAAGGTCTATACTCTGAAATGTGTCTAAAAACACATTTAAATATCTTCGATATAGATGCATTTGATAATTTAATAAGTAGTTTTTAGACAAATAGAATTTGAATCTTTAGTCATTTTTAATGAATTTAATATGTGATTGTGATAACACCACAGGCTCAGCTGATCCACGACAGAAACACGGCGTCTCACGCGGCGCTAAACGACAAGACCGACGCCACGCCGGAGCGAGTCCACATGACCTGGACCAAAGAAAAGTTCTGCGCCGAGCGCATCCGCAACCGAGAGCCCAACGCGAACATGGCGGTGCGGGACCTGTTCAACATGAAACCGTGAGTCATCTGAACACACGTCCACACACAGGTCGAACTCACAGTTTTAATACTGGGATCTAAAGGGAGACGAGTTGCATGTTTAAACCCAAACCCAGAGCCTGCCGGGTATTTCAGACACAGTCTGCATGGTGTGTGCTGATCTGATGTGTGTGCCTGACCACAGTGTGTCATCACGTGTAACAGTCACGCGTCCACCATGTGTCCGTGTGTCTGTCTCTTCATGCATTCATATATGGACAATAGATTTATTGACATGTTTTTGGATTTATATAATAATAACAGTAATCATACTAATGATTTAATAGGTGAATCTCACAAAAATGTGAAGATCATGGTTCAGTTCAGAAGACAAAAGTATAAAAGTGTTAAAAATTTTTTTTTTTTTTTTGCATAGGCATATTAGGATATCTTGCATTTTGACATTATTTTCCTGACATTTCAGCACATTTTGCCCTTAAATTCTCATTATTGCGATGCATACAGGTATTTTACGTTTGAATTTATTTTGTAATTCTAATGTGAATGACAAAACAAGATTTTTAAATCAGCATAAATTAAGGGAAGTACAACAGATAGAACTTAAAGTAAACAAATATTTTATTTTATTTATTTATTTGTTCTTTCACTTGTTTATTTGAGAAGAATCATTTTACAAAATATGCTGGATGAACGCAATAATATCAAAACTTGTCACCAACTTATGCACTATTTCTAATAGAAGTGCTCAGATATTTTTTCATTGCATTATTTATGTATTTATTGAATTATTTATATTTCTGTCTTTCTTTTTTATATATATCTAAATATATTTTATTTTTTAAATATGAAAAGCTGTCATAAATGTGGCTGTTGTTGCATTCCTGTGATGGTGTTCATCTCTCAGTGTGGGTGTTTAAGCCTGTCTCTGTTGTTCTGTCCTGTTTTCTTCCTTCTAGCGAATGGGAGAGTCTGTAAGTCACATTTCTCTGTACTGTAGCTGTCTGTCTGTTTGTCCGTCTGTCACCAAACCGTCCCATCTTAAACCCCGCAGCACGCTGGATTATTCAAACATATATGTGTTTATATAAGCTTCACCATGCATGTGTGTTTATGTCCCAGCATTCCCTCACATCCATCACTGCTCATCCTGAGAGCTGCAGACACTGATATATGCAGCATGATGATCTCAATTTTTGCCACATGCAAGAAAACTTGTGCTTCACCTTCACCTGTTGTGCCCAGGAAACATTTCAAATAGTCTATTTAATATTTTTTATATTATGTTATAATATAAAAATCTAATAATTAATATAATTAATTTAAAAAAACTAGATTATTATAAAAATAATTTGTATTTTTATTATAAAAATGTATTTTAATATTATTATAAAGTAATTGATTATTAATATTTAATATTAATATAAAAATATATTAATACAAATATTTATAAAATAATTTTATTATTATTATTATAGATAATTACTTTTGTTATACAAAATTATTTTTTAATATACAATTATTTTAATTTATTATAAAATAATAATAACTATTATTATTTAAGTCTATTTATATAATTTTATATCCAGTATAACTTTTTAAGAACTTTTCTCACCTTTTTTGTGGTATATTTACTGCAGTTGCATAGAATGGCACCAGGTGGCGCTGACAAGTTTTTTTTCCATTTGTAATGTCATCATTTATGCTTTATTAAGGGCAGGTGCATATGCTGTGCGTGTCAAATTTGGATGCTGTGCTCACTAACCTCAAAAAGGCTTTATTATTTATAAAACTAATATATAATGTAACTGATGCTTGAATTGCAGTGCAAATGTAATTATCATGCCATATTCAGCAGCATTGCAATGCTTACATATATTACTAAAAGCACAGCTGTTGTGAATGATGTGACCACTGAATGACCATTGAACAATCAGAATCAAATATCACTGTAATAATAGAGACATTTGCTTTTGACCTTAGAGATCACAGTAAATGGTAAATTTAAAACTGCTTTGCAGATACTGAAATACATACTAAAAGTAGACAGCAAAGTGAAAAAAGCTCATTATTGTTGTTGGCAGGAATTTGAAACATTGACTTGTATTTCTTGTTTCTGTCCTTCATCACATGTCCGCGCGTCACAGGAATCAGTCTAATGTGCGCTGCATGCACACGGCTGTCAAACTCAATGAAGTTGTGGTCAACAAGTCTCAAGGAGCTCATTTGGTGCTCCTCAACATGCCCGGACCGCCCAAGAACAGGGGTGGCGATGAAAACTGTATCCTTATACTGACTACACTCATAAAACTCATGTTTACAAAAATGTATCTGTAGATCTGATTGGACGAGCCACAGCTGAAGCAGGGTTAATATTGTTAATGAAAACTGAAACTGTTAAATATATTTCTTATTTAAAGTAAAACTAAAAGTAATATAAATAAATTACACCTAAATAGTAATATTTAAATAGTACTTCAACTTCAACATCATTTATTTATATAGCACATTTAAATGCAACGTTGTTGCCCAAAGTGCTTCACAAAATTAAAATAAAATAAGAAATAGACACACAAACTTACATACAGGTAAAACAACATTTGTAAAAGGTTCCCAAAATCAAACTTTCCCTATTTCAAAGGCCAGACTAAAAAATGTGTCTTTAACTGGGACCTAAAAACCTCTATCGATGGAGCCTGTCGAATATACAGGGGAAGACCGTTCCATAATTGTGGACCTACTAAATGATAACAATAATAATAATAAAAATAAAAAAAAAGGAACATACTAAAATTAATAAATTAAAAATCAAAAATTAAAATTAAAATATAAAAGCAAAAGTTAATTAAAAATATTAACAAAAACGAAAAACGTTAACTAAAACTGTTAAACATATTTGCTAATTAAAATTAAGCTGAAATAAGTTAAATTTTAAATATCAAGTGAAAACCTAAACAAAAATTAAGCAACTAAATAAAATGTTTAATTTGAAATAACTAAAATTTCTTACTAAAAATAAAAGTAACTGATATAAATATATTAAACCTAAATGGTAATATTAAAAAAATACTATAAATTAAAAAATCGCATAAAAAAAATCGCATTTAAAAAACAACATAAAATGTAATAAAAAAACAAAAGGGAATTATAAATATTAACAAATTATAGACTTTTTATTTTTATTATATTTTATTTGTTTTTTTGTTTAACATTTAAATTTAATATAAAACAAAATACAAATATAAATATTAATACAAATTATAATAGCATTTATAACATTTTAGATTTTTTTTTTTTTATATTTAGCATTTAAAAAATATTTTAATTCATTAATTTTTCATTTAGTGTTTTTCTCTCTCTCCCTCTCTATCTCACACTCTCTCTGTCTCTGCCAGTCAAACATTGCCTAAAACTCAGCTAATGAACTATATTACTCAAGGAAAGGGTTTATTAGTATTAGTATTAGTATTAGTATTATTTTATTTTATTGTAACTATTATTAGTTATTAGTATCATTTAAATTTCATTGAACATTACTGAATTATAAGTCTCTTGAGACTCTACATTAGTCTTTCTAGGCATTATTTTTATCTATTAAGTAACAACACCCATTTACTGTGCTAAAATCACTGTAATGCAAAACCATGACTAGATTATCGCTCTATCACTCAAAATATCTCTTACTGTGCAAACATGTCTCTCCAGAAGCATCATTTGGAGTGAAATACATGCATGTTGTTGATCCTTAACTGATGCACCTCAGACATGGAGTTTCTGGAGGTTATGATGGAGGGTCTCAACCGGGTCCTGTTGGTGCGCGGCGGCGGTCGTGAAGTCATCACCATATACTCATAAAGAGGATTTAGCCCGACGCCCCGCCGGCAGGAATTCAATTTTGATTTTACCCACAGCAAAGCCGGACGTCTTGGAGAAAGCTAGCGGTCGGGGTTTACAGCGGCGTTACGTCCGGCTGCGTTTGTTACAGGACAGTGACGTTTGCGGCCCTCCTGAAGAGACTCAACGTGAAGAAACCGAGACGAGCGATGACTCGATTCATAACGCGACACTTTAATTTATGACTCTTTTATTGTTTTCTTTTATTTGTTCATACAATCTGTGCTAGTTTTTATGTCTGTTTGTTATGCAACATCATTTGGTTTTTCAAGAGGCCCGAAGACTTTTCAAAGCGCGTACGATCTTCAGTGTTTTTGATCGGCACAAAAGCAAACATTTGAGTTGCTAACGCCTGTTTAATATCAATTCATTCGTCTCCGTCGTGAACCGGCATTGCTTTTTTATTTGCATATGCTAGCTACGATTCAAATTCTCACTTGACACCCAAAACAACATCAACTTTTAGCAAACCAGGCCGTGAAACGAGTGTGTTCTTGTGGCGAATCCATATCTGAAATGCGATGACGCACTTTTACTGTTATCAAGGGAATGTTTGAGTTTTTTTTTTTTTTACGTCGGCTAATTTTAACAATAATGCAGCGCAGATGATGAATGTGTCGGATGACGTTACTGACTTCATGATACGGATTGTGCAATAACTTTTATTCATTATCAAGACATCACTAGCCGAGCGTGACGTCCACTTACTGAGGTTTTGTATTATAAAAGTTGAAATGTTTAGGAGAAAAGCCATAATGTTTGGTCTCGTTTTCGAGTACTGAGGTTTTGTTTTGGCTCCATCTCGGCATGAATCGGTGAAATCAGTTTAATCGGGATGATTTCAGCTGTTTTGGCACTTTTTATTAGATTTTTTTTTTTTCTGTTAGTTGTGTGATAAAAGCACAGGGCAACGCTGACCCGTCCAGCACAACATTTGCTGATGATCAGAACCAGCACTGCGAAATCTCTTTCTCTCAGCAATAAATGTGTTTTCCAATGAGCTGGAAGGAAATTTGGTTTCTGTCTTGACATTCATGATGTTTTTGGGTTGCCCGGTATTTTAAACATGCAGAATCCATAAATTAAACAGCATTACTACTAGAGTAATGTATAAAACCGTCTAGTTAACAATAGCAATCCATTAGGATCTAGTGGTATCAAATAGAATTGCAGTTTGTTTGTTTGAGTGACAGCTGAGCTGGACATTTGCTCAACCAATGGAGAACATTTGGGGGTGGAGCTATTGGTTTCTGACCAATGGCTGATGAGGGGAGTGTTTCACATTTGTTTGAAAACACTTATTATGTTTAAAAATAATTATTGTGTTTAGATAAGCACAATCATAAAGCTAGATTTACAGCATTTTATTTTTCCTGTTTTATTCTTGCACACCGTGTCCTTACCATCAAATGAATCAGTAAGCCGTATCTGTCAATCTGAGCTGTAACACGCCTGATTGGTCCAAAATCACTGCATATTAAACAGCTGATTGGCTATACTGGATTTTGTCTGCTTTCCACATTAATTCAACTTGGTTAGGACACGGTGTCACATGTACGCTGCCGTTCAAAATACGTTTTTTTTTTTTTTTTTTTGAAAGAAAGAAATATATTTTTATTCAGCAAGGATGCATTAAATTGATTAAAAGTGACAGTACAGACATTTATAATGTTACAAAACATTTCTGTTTTAAATGAATGCTGTTCCTTTGAACTTTCTGTTCATCAGAGAATCCTGAAAAATAATATTTGTCACAGTTTTCACAAAATATGAACTGTTTTTAACACTGATAATAATCAGAAATGTTTCTTGAGCAGCAAATCAGCATATTAGAATGATTTCTGAAAGATCATGTGACACTGAAGACTGAAGTAATGAAGCTGAAAATTCAGCTTTGATCAAAGGAATAAATTACATTTTAAAATATATTCACATAGAAGACATAATAATTGCTCTAATAATATTTCACACTTTACTGTTTTTGTTTTTTTTTGAATCAAATAATGTTTAAAAAACTTTTTTTTTTAAATCTTACAGACCCCAAACTTTTGAACGGTAGCATCTAATTCAGAATTATAGGAAGATGTGTGCCAAAAATAAATAAGAAACTGCAGAAGGTCAAACACCATCAGTGGGTTTGTTTCCATCAGTTTAAGATGTTGAAAGTCCGTCTTTGTGTTTATAAATGGCAGTTTCTTTGAAACCCCTGTTAGCGGTGCAGTATTTTGTTACCAGTACATTATTACTGTATTTTTCTACAGTGTGTTGTGACGTAGCGGAGGCAGAGGGATGTGTTTAGGTCTTATGTTATGTTCTCTGAGGATGTAGTTTCTGCACTGCTGAATGTCTTTCCCTTTAGGAGAAATTGTGAATATTAGGACATGGAAAATCCTGGGACATTGTAATTTTTTTTTTTTTTTTTTTAAATATGTGTTTATGTGGTCATTCCTGTTATTCATTCTACATGCCATAGTTTTACGTCACTCATTGTAAACTGGAAATTATTTTTATTGGAGTTATTTTTATTTTAAAGGACCTGAATACATGTACAGTTATAAATGTCCCTTTCTTTGTTCTTTCATTCACCAAAGATACACTGAGGTGTTTGTGTCATCTGTGACCTCACTGATAGATATGGAGATCAAAATGTAAATATCAGAATAAAACAACAGCTGAAGAGCAGATGATAATGATGATGATGATGATGAAGACTGCTGGGAGCTGTAGTGTGTTTAATAGACAGACCCACTTGGAAACTTTGTGGATTTACATAGAATTCTAATTCAGCATCTAAATTCTACACAAGTTCTATGCAAATTCTTGGCACAATTTTTTGGGATATTTTTAGAACCAGTGGGGATCTAAAATTCTAAAAATGTAGACAGAAAAATGTTACAATGTTACAATGTATGTATATGTATATAAATTACATGGTAACATTATAACATGTTGTCTGTTACTTTTTAAAATTCCAAAACTGTTTATTTGCAGGTTTAAATTAGATTTTAAAAAAATTGCTTCTTAGACTCTGGTATGTGTACCATATATTGATAGATACTAAGTATTTTAATGTTTTTAAATCCATGTTTTCTCCAAAATCAGCACGGAAATGTGAACAGGCTGTATCTTCTGTCTGGGTCTGTTCGTAGGTCACTCATTGTCATCTACCTCACAGTGTGGGATGGTTTCACTCGTGTCCAGTGTTGTACGATGGGTCATGCTTGTGTTTGGTTTTTTGTTGTTTTGTTGAAATAAGAATCATCTGTCATTTCAGAACCCCGTCTGTTTGAAAGAAGACCACATGTGTGTGAGTGTGTGTCACCTGAATGTACTGATTGTGTGAATGCGTGTCAGGTGTCTTCGCCGTGAAGCTGCTCTCGGGTCATAAACTGATCTGAGATCTGCGTCATGAGAAGCTCTCAGCCGCTGTGATGGCGAGCGTCACAGACTCTGGTAGGATGTTACTCATGGGTGTAGTGAAGGATCTCCCTTTAAGTGAAATTCGTGCCTCTGAGTAATTGAAATAAAAGTGCTACACTATGTCAGAGCTCATGAGTCTTGATTTCAATGCTTTCTGACTCATTTCATCTCTTGATGCACAGGAAGAGGAAGCAGCTCAAGGAATGATGCAACGGGGGAATTTTCAGCGTAGGTGGTCAGATTAGACATTCTTCTAAAAACTATTTTAAACAGCATTTTTTTATATATGCATTTTGAGTTTGAGCTTGAATTCTAAAAATTGCATTAAAATAAAAACGTTTTAGGGCTTAGTCTGCAAAAGTTTTGCATGTATTAAACACCAGGTGGTGCTAAAAGGGTGTCTTAAAATCAAAGTTAAGGTGTGGGTGCAGTCCAGCTGCAGGTACTGCCAGTGTTTCACTGTACGGTTATTTTCCGTTTAAATGCATTTATTGACTTTTGATGGTCTGAGGCCAAAAAACATCAACCAAATCAATATTTGTTCTTGGGTTAGTTTGACTTCAGGATACATGAATAAACAATGTAAAAAGAGCCCTGCATTACAAACAAACCAGCTGCTTATATATATAATATTAAATTATCCAAGCAGAGTTTGTGTGTATATGAAACATATTTCTTTCCCACGTTGCTGTGTGTTTTAGGGGCTGATTCACACGCACATGATCATCACACGATCCGCAGCAGCTCACAGTCAGATCAGAGACACGAGCAGCTCATTAAATCATTAAGAACAGAGTCAAAGACAAATGGATTGGATTAGAAAATCTTTCACACAACCACGTACTCGCATACAGTGGGCTCAAAAGAATGCATTTTCACTGTTTCACCTCATTTTTCTTTACAATATTTTTATTAACGCTAGTGTTTTGAGTAACAATAAATCAGAACAACAACATTTTAGCATCTCATGATGAGTTTTGAGCTCTTTTGAGGTGCAAGGACAAAGGTCAGAGGTCAAAGTGAAGCATGATGTGTTTCTAAATCAGTGTCACAAGATATCTGTCCAGTGATTAATCATCACCCTCCTCTTCAGTTCTCCCATAAGCGATTTTTGGAACAAACTAAAACTCCAGCAGCAGAAACAAGGCTGTTATTGACTCACTGCTACTGTAGTTTCCATCTGAATATTGACTCATGCAAGTTTTAGCATGGTTTGATGGGCCTTTGGAAACAATTATGCAATATTGATTGCAATGGCGCAATATTTAGCATGTTGTGATGGTTTATTCTTAAGCACTGACACTCAAAATGTATTATTTAATAAATATGACATTGGTTGATTATACAAACTAAGATAAACAATTTATAATTCTCAATATAAATATTTTTGTGAGTTCATGAGTATTTTTATATACACTACCAGTCAAAAGTTTTAAACAGTAAGATTTTTAATGTTTTTTTTTTTTTTTTAAAGAAGTCTCTTCTGCTCATCAAGCCTGCATTTATTTTATACAGCAAAAACAGTAAATATAAAATATATTTTAAAATGTAAGTTATCCCTGTGATTTCAAAGCTGAATTTTTAGCATCATTTCTCAGTCAAAAATCCTTTAAAATCATTCTAATATTCTGATTTGCAGCTCCAAAACATGTATTATTATTATTATTATTATTATTATTATTATGTTGAAAACAGATGAGAAAAGCTGTACTTCTGAACTTTCTATTCATCAAAGCATTTTAGAATTATTTCTGAAGGATCATGTAACTGGAGTAATAATACTAAAATTTTAGCTTTGATCAACGGAATAAATTACATTTTAAAATATATTCAAATAGAAAAAAGTTATTTTAAATTGTAAAAATGCTTCAATTTTTTTCTGTTTTTGCTGTACTTTGGATTAAGTTTTTATATATATTGCTTTTGTTTGACATTTTGTTGCTCTAATACTCAATATGATCCCTTTATTGCCTTCTCTGCCATTTAGGAAATGTTTTTAAGCTAATAATAATTCGTGTGTCATCTTCTCGCCTGGTTATTGTGTTTCCATTCACTGCAGTCACTGTCTCCCGCTGTGATCAAACGAGCTGTATGCATAATTCCGCTGCCTTTTCCAATCCTACTACGGCGTAGGCTTGTCTTATGAATATTAATCGTTTAACAACGCTGACGTTGCTTGGTAACCTTCACGGCGTCCTGTTACGCAACGTAATTAATATTCATAAACCACGCCTCTGACGCCTTACGATTCGGCAGCTAACCCAGCGCCCACCTGCCGTCAGCCAATCAGACGGTCCTCTTTGCACAACGTCACGCTGCGTAATTATTATTCACGTATTAAGCCTTCGCTATAGTAGGATTGGTGGATTCTCGTTCCGGTTGTGAAGGAGTTAACGGGGAGGGCGGAACTCTGCACCGGCCGCAGTAGATGATCGCAATATTGATAGCGAGAGGTACGGAGACGCTACAACGCTCGGATGAACGTTTTGGAAATACTATTTGGATTTCATTTGCATCGCCACGGAAACGTGACGCGCAGGTTTTCACCTCGGCAGTGATGCGTTCGCGTCTTTTTGAATGACACAGAGGGAACGCGACGCGTCGCGCAGATTCCGAAGCGGATACAAATGCACTTGTGAATGTAACATTGTATCATCGCGTATATTCAGATCGTTCAGATGCGCAGACGCGGGTCGCAGTGTGCAGGTGGATGACGATGATGATGATGATAAGGAGGAAGATGATTCCATCTCATCTTTAATATTTGAATGAATATTTATTGATTTACAGAGGTTTGATCCAGCTGGGAGGAACGCAAAGGAGCAATGTTCATAGTTCACGCATCAGCCCTGCTCGGGTTCGAACCCGCACCCGCCGGGTCACCCGCCTCCGGTGTGTGAGCATCCGCGCCCGACAGTCATGTTGCCCGGTGTGGGTGTGTTCGGCACCAGTCTGACGGCCCGGGTCATCATCCCTCTGCTGAAGAACGAGGGCTTCTCGGTGAAAGCGCTGTGGGGTCGTACGCAGGAGGAGGCGGAGGAGCTGGCGCGCGACATGAACGTGCCCTTCTACACTAACCGGATCGATGACGTGCTGCTGCATCCGGATGTGGATCTGGTGTGCATCAACCTGCCGCCGCCGCTCACGAGACAGATCGCCGTTAAGACACTGGGTGAGTGCTTTACCATATACTAATAAAACTCCATTTGGATGAATTGCACAACGTTCCTCTGATGGTTCTCATGAAGGAGAACGCATGCCAGATCTTGTTTCTGTCAGGTTAGGTGTGGCTTTATTTATGTGACTACAGAAAACAGACCGACTTGCATCATCAGCCATTGCACCATAATTGCCTTTCTGGTCAGTAAAGCTTCATTAAGTAAACCACACTCGTGAAACTGTCTGGCATCCAAAGACTGGACCATTGCTGTACTACAAAGTCTGATCCAGCTGATGATACTTGCAATGTACAGAGGCCTTAAGGAAGTTTGTCTATCATTTTATGGTCTCTTCTGCATGGACCTGCATGGAGTATTCTAGACAGCAATAACATGAAATAGAAAGCAAATAGAGAGCTTGCGTTTCTTTTAGGAAAAACAAAGCTGATACCTTAAAACAAAATGTTTTTTCACTATTAGGTATCTTGAGCTTTAAAAGGGCAATAACCTTTTCTACAGAGGATCTGAGATCTTCTATGAGATCTAGAAGTCGAAACTACTGATTTAGCACCTTCAGAACATCTCAGTTGTTTCTCTAGCAATTGGAGAATTTTACTTGCATTTTCTGCTTCTCCAGCAATGTCTCATGTGTCTCCAAAGGAGTTTCAGAAGACATCTCAGCAGTGTCTTATGTGTTAAATCTCTCAATAATTTCTCATCAAACGATATGAGCTGCTTCACATTCATTTCATAGCTCTATATTCTCACTGGATGATAACTAGTGACTTGTTTGTGTTTTATTCTTCAAAGAAATTTTAGGAGAAACATCTGAGATGCAGTTGATACTTCTAAGTCTTTCTCTTTTAAATCTCCTGAGCTTTGAAAGAGTTGTGCAATAATGAGTATGTAGTGAGTAGTGATTCATGTGTTCATTACTGAGAACTTCAAGGTCCGCTAGGTGTTGAAATGACTGATTTTGGATCTGCAGGCTTGTGTTTTTGTCTGTTGCTCACTCATGTTTTGGTTTTGGAGTCTGTTGTTTGGTCAGTAGAGGAGACGGCAGACTGACGTTTGCAGGTGTCCAATAACAGTCAGAAATAACCGGTGAGAATTATTCATCTCTGGGGATCAGGAGCATGAGCCCAAAATAACCTCAGACGGGAACCAGCAACAGACTGGGTTATTATCCTCACTCTTTCTTCTGTCACGTCTCTCTGTTCTGAAATACCCAACAACAGCATTACATTTAGAAATAGCATTAAATTGTATGTAGATCTTGATTTTTACTTGATTCTTTTTGCTATGATATTGTTGGTGGTTGCTAGGGTGTTGTTGCTGGTTTTTGTAGAGTGTAGTGGTTGGGGTTGTGGCTAGTTGCGGGAGTGTTGTGGGTAGCAGTTTCTAAGATATTGTTGGTAGTTGCTAGGGTGTTGTAGGTGTTGTTAGGGTGTTGTAGCAGATGGTGTAGGTCATGGTTAGAGTGTTATAAGTGGTTGCTGGGGTATTGACATTGTAGGCCATTGCTAGGGTGTTGTTGCAGGTTTTTATACAGTGTAGTAATTGGGGTTTTTGTTTGTAGTGGTTTCTAGGATGATGTTGGTAGTTGCTAGGGTGTTGTAGGTGGTGTTAGGGTGTTGTAGTAGATGGTGTAGGTCATGGTTAGAGTGTTACAAGTGGTTGCTGGGGTGTTGACATTGTAACTGGTTGCTAGGATGTTGTAGGTGGTTGCCAGGGTGCTGTAGGTGGTTGCTAGGGTATTGTAGGTGGTTGTTTTGTTTCTGTTGGCAGTTGCTAGGGTGTTGTAGGTGGCTGCAGGGTGTTGTTGCTGGTTTTAGAGTGTAGTGGTTGGGGTTGTGGGAGTGTTGTGAGTTGTTAGTAGTTGCTAGGGTGTTGTAGTAGGTGGTGTAGGTAATTATTAGAGTGTAGGTGGTTGCTGGGGTGTTGACATTGTAGGTGTTAGGTAGGATATTGTAGGTGGTTGCCAGGGTGCTGTAGGTGGTTGCTAGGGTGTTGTAGGTGGTGTTTAGCATGTTGAGGGTACCTACTAGGGAGGTGTAGGTTGTTGTTAGAGTGTTATAGGTGGCTGCTGGGGTGTTGTAGGTGGTTGTTATGGTTTTGTTGATGGATTCTCGTGTGTTGTGACTAGTTACTAGGGAGGTATAGGTTGTTGTTAGAGTGTTATAGGTGGTTGCTGGGGTGTTGACATTGTAAGTAGTTACTAGGATATTGTATATGGTCGTTAGAGTGTTGTAAGTGGTTGCCAGGACAGTTGCCAGGATGTTTTAGGTGGTTGCTAGGACATTGTAAGTGGTTACTAGAATATTGTAATTATGGTGTTGTAAGTAGTTCCTAGGATATTGTAGGTAGTTGCTAGGTTGTTGTAGGTAGTTGCTAGGATAATGTAGGTGGTAATTGGAGGTGGTTGCTAGAATATTATGTGTGGTTGTTGGGTGTTCCAGGTGGTTGCCAGGACATGTGAGTGAAGGTTGCCAGCCTAGGGTGTTGTAGGTGGTTGCTAGGGTGATGTTGTTGGTTGCTAGGTTGTTGAAGGTGGTCCTTAGGGTGTTGTAGGTCATTGTTAAAGTGTTATAGGTGGTTGCTGGGGTGCTGATGTTGTAAGTAGTTACTAGGATATTGCATGTGGTTGTTTGGGTGTTGTAGGTGGTTGCTAGGGTGATGTTTTTGGTTGCTAGGTTGTTGAAGGTGGTCCTTAGGGTGTTGTAGGTCATTGTTAAAGTGTTATAGGTGGTTGCTGGGGTGCTGATGTTGTAAGTAGTTACTAGGATATTGTATGTGGTTGTTTGGGTGTTGTCGGTGGTTGTTATGGTTTGGTTGGTGGTTGCTAGGACATTGTAGGTAGTTACTAAAATATTGTAGTTATGGTGTTGTAAGTAGTTCCTAGGTTGTTGAAGGTGGTTCTTAGGGTGTTGTAGGTCATTGTTAAAGTGTTATAGGTGGTTGCTGACGTTGTAAGTAGTTACTAGGATACTGTATGTGGTTGCTAGGCTGTTGTAGGTGGTTGCTCGGGTGTTGTAGGTGGTTGCTGTGGTTTTGTTGGTGGTTGCTATGGTGACATTGGTGGTTTCTAGAGTGTTATGGGTAGTTTCTAAATAGGTGTAGGTTGTTGTTAGAGTGTTATAGGTGGTTGCTGGGGTGTTGACATTGTAAGTAGTTACTAGGATATTGTATGTGGTTGTTAGAGTGTTGTAGATGGTTGGCAGGGTGTTTTAGGAGGTTGCTGGGGTGTTGTAGGTGGTTTCTATGACATTGTAGATGGCTGTTAGGGTGTATTATGGGGTTATGTGGTTACTTTATTCTATGTAGTTATTATGGTGTTGGCAGTAGTTCCTAGGATAGTGTAGGCTAGGGAGTTGCAGGTGGTTGCTAGGATATTGTAGGAGGTTGTTAGGATGTTGGAGGTGGTTGCTAGGGTGTTGCAGGCAGTTGCTAGGATATTGTAGGTGGTTGCTAGGGTGTTATGGGTGGTTGCTAGGTGGTTATTTTCTGCTCCCAGATTCAAGCTCAAAACTCCAACCTTGTAGTTGGCTTAAAAATGTGAGTAAATGAGTAAATTCCTGTCGATGTATTTCCTCCTAGCAGCAGTTGTCATTCTAGTCAGGTCAGGTTCGCCAGGTTCTCATAATCTCGCTGTGATTTATCACGATAAGACACTCATAAGGCTTTGTCACATTTAGAGACTGTTTATCCCCAGAGATTGATTATCGTCTTAAAATCACGTCACACGGGTTTCCACTCCCTCATAGTACAACGTGTTTACCTTTTGCTTATAAAAGGCTTCCTGTAAAACCAAAGTAGACACGTTTTCTATTGTTTTATTGGCTCTATGTTTTAGAATCTTGTGTTGGATTAGTTCACAGTCAAATCTTACCCTGGTCAAGTTGTGAAATGTCAATAAACGAGGTAAAAGAGTGTTCAGCTCTGAGTAAACATGTACTTTAGAGCAAATATTTAAGCTGTGCTTGTGTCCATGCGTTCAGATAATCAGTTTAAAACCGAAAGATTGATTTTTCTCCCGTTTTCTCATTAAGATAATGTTAAAGCAAGGAGAGAGGATCTATTTTATCCCTTTGTATTAACCAAGTGCACACATCCAAAATCCAGTTGCCTACCTAGACAGCATTTTAAAGGGATAGTTCATCCAAAAATGAAAATTTACTGTTAACTGAAGAAGAAAGTCAGCTATATCTTATCTATATCTCTTTAAAGCACTTTCCAGGTTGTTGTAATGGCATAATCATAATTTTTTTATCTCGTGATGATCAGGTGCATTAACAGCAGCTGCACTAGACCAGCAGATTCTCATTCAGAAACTAGTTTGAAACTTCACTTCCTTTTTTAAAGGTGCGGGATGGCGGTTTTCACCTCAAGCTTTGCCTGTTTACTTTGTGTGGCCTGTTGATAAGGATAATGAGCTGGAATGTGAGCGGGATGGGAGTTTGTCCTGAAGATCAAATAAATGAAATTAGATGTAGTGACAGAAATGCATTAAAAGTCACTCAACAGCAGCCTGATGCAACTTGATTGCAAATGCATGTAATGCACATTACAGTGTTCCTGTCCGTCCTGCTGGGCTGCATTTGAGCCGGTAGTCAAGGGGAAGTCTTGGTCTTTCTTGGAAGTTACTGCATTTTTCTAAAGGCATTTTTTACTAGAGATCATCTTAGGCTGCACAATTTAAGGAAGAAATCTAATAGTGATTGCATTTTTGCTGTTATTATTATTATTATTATTATTATTATTATTATTATTATATTATTACTACTACTACTACTAAATAAAGATATTGAATAGGAAATATTACTATTATAATATTTCACTGTAAAATAATAATAATAATAATAATAATAATAATAATAATAATAATAATAATAATAATTATTATTATTATTATTATTATTATTATTATTATTATTATTAATTACTTTTTCAGTTTCATTCTTTATTATATTATATTATATTAGATTAGACTACATTAGATTAGATTTAGGGCTGTCAAACGATTAATCACATACAAAATAAAAGTTTGAGTTTGCCTATTAAATGTTTGTGTACTGTGTGTAGTTATTATGTATATATAAATACACACAAATGAATGTATATATTTAAGAGAAATATGTTATCTATGTACAAACTATTTTTATTTATATGTAATCTAGATTCTATAAAAAATTATAATAAATACATATACTTATAAATATTTCTTAAATATGTACATGAATGTGTTTGTATTTATACATACATAATAATTACACACAGCACACACATATATTAGGCAAACGTTTATTTTGTATGCGATTAATCGTGATTAGCCATTTTACAGCCCTTATTATATATTATATTATATTATATTATATTATATTATATTATATTATATTATATTATATTATACTATATTATATTATATTATATTATATTATATTATGTTATATTATATTATATTATATTATCACTAAAATTAAAAATTGAAAATGTTTTCAAAAGAATAAAGTTTTTAAGGTTAGCTAGTTTTTCATGCATTTACTGTATTTTTCATGTATTTTTTTCTGTATTTCAACTTTAAGTTTGCATTGGATTTAGATTTGTAATTAATGAAAAAATATTATTATTAAACGTCTTTTATGTTGTAATTTTATTGGAATTTGTGCACACACACCCTTCATATTTCATCAGAAGTAAATAAGACACTGAGCGATTGTGAGTTTGCGTTGGGTTTAGGCTGAGATCTCTATTTCATCCTCCATTTTGGTCTGTGTTGAATAATGTGCCGATGCTGTCCTCAATCAGGTCCTCTTCTCCTCTCACTGATTTCACGGCCTAAGCTGGCTCTTAACATTTCACGAGTGGCAGATGATGAAAGCGGAGCTCTAGCGGCTCTAGTGGAATACATTAGCATTTCCAGTGCGTCTGTCCTGCTGGATTGATTCAGCTTCACTGTGTGTGTTAAAGGAACAGTGTCTCTGAATGCATGATCAGTCTCTACAGTCAGCGTCTGTCCTCACTCTCACACTACAACTGAAAATACAAACTAAAACAACATTGACTTTAAAACAGTGAAATTGCTGCATCTGATTTCAGCAAAAATGTATTTTATTTTTTATCTTAAATACACCTTATTTTATTTTATTATTTTATTTCATTTTTTTGGGGGTTAATATTTTATTTAACAATAACAAAAGCAACAACAGCAACAACAACAACAACAAATAATAATAATAATAATAATAATAATAATAATAATAATAATAATAATAATAATAATTATTATTATTATTATTATTATTATTATTATTATTATTATTATTATTACTTCTGTTTTTTAAAACACATTTTGAATCCCAATTTTAACCAGAAAAATCCCAGTTAGATTTTTTTGTTTATTTAATAATTTATTTATAATTGCATTTAAAATTACATTTTGATCATAAAATTGCAATTATTATATTTCTTATTGTTATTTTATTTTATTATTATTTTATTTTTTTGGCTTGATATTTATTTGACAACAACAACAACAACAACAACAACAATAATAATAATAATAAAAATAATTCAAATAATTCAAAATGTTTTAAAAAACAGGAATAATAATAATAATAATAATAATAATAATAATAATAATAATAATAATAATAATAATAATTATTATTATTATTATTATTATTATTATTATTATTATTATTATTAATGCTGCTTTTTAAAACACATTTTGAATTCCAGTTTTAACCAAAAAAAATCCCAGTTAGATTTCTCCCCTAAATTGTTCAGCCAAAATAATTACATTGATAAATAATCACAATATTTTGGGCCAAATGTGTTCATTTGTTTGTTTGTTTTTTAAATTATTTATTTATTTATAATTGGATTTAAATTTGATCATAAAATTGAAATTATTTTCTTTCTTATTTTTCTTAAATACACCTTATTTATTTTACTTATTTTAAAATTTGTTTTGGCTTAATATTTTATTTAACAATAACAACAACAAAACAACAACAACAATAATCGTTTTAATTATTAATAATCTTTTTAATTATTATTATTATTAATAATATTAATCCTGTTTTTTTAAACATTTTAAATCCCAGTTTTAACCAGAAAAATCACAGTTTGATTTTTTTTTCCCCTAAATTGTTCAGCTCTAATAGTCATATTGATAAATAATCACAATATTTTGGGCCAAATTTATTTGTTTGTTTGTTGGTTTGTTTGTTTGTTTGTTTAATTATTTATTTATAATCGCATTTAAAATCGAATTTTGGTCATAAAATTGCAATTAAATCTTTTTCTATTTTTCTATTTCAAAGCCATTAATACTATATTATTTTAAATAAAAAGTCTCTTATGAGGCCTTTATTATTACTTGATAAGGATTTATTATGAAAATGAGTCTGTGAAGGATAGACTAATAATTGTAAATCTGAGCCTCTTCTTTCAGTCGCTACAGCATCAGAAATGCATTTTCCCACAAAAGTCCAAAAGGTTTGGTCTGTGAAAATGAAACAGGACATTAAATGACTTCTGAACAGATTGTGCATGATGCAAACACCCACAACAACAACAAACCCTGCCACTCGATCTGTCTATCACTCTGAATATGTAGTTTAAATCTAAAGCATGCTGTCACAAACTCAAGCTGGTGAAATGAAATCTGTCGTGTTGTTATCCAGAGGTTGATGTGTGTGATAGCGGTGCGGCGTGTGTTTTAGCTGTGATGTGATTGAGTCCTGCAGTATTGTGTTTGTCGGTCAGCCGGTGAATTGTCGGTTCTGCGGAGTATCGGATGTCAGGCTGGCTGTCGTCCACCGGCACAAACAGACGCTTGCTCATCTTTGGGAACTGGAGGGAGCGTCTAAGAATAGAGTAGCTCCTTAGTGAGTCGCTGAGGACGTACAGTATGTGACTAATGATGCTGGATGGAAAAGGCAAAGGTTGTCACAGCAGTGTGTATGTAGAGCCTTATGACACATGTTTATTTATTTATTTATTTTTTCATTTTATATTTTATGGATTCAGTTTTTTTCTGTTTTAATATTTCTGGATTTCATTTGATGACGAAATTTAAGTTTAAGTAACCATAAAGCTTGTCTAATTAATTGAAATATATATTTCTATATCTACATAGATATTTCTATATCTAATGAATATCTGTTGTATCCACTTGTATCTATTAAAACATACAATTTAACAATTTATTAGAAGCTTAACAAAAATTAAAATTTTAGGTCTCTATGAAATCCATTTTCCCCTCAAATTCCATTTCATTTCCCACATTTTTTTGTTTTCCATTTTAGTTTTTCACAATTCTGTTTTCATGGTTAAGTTAAATTTTAGTATTTCAAAACTTGTTTAATTAATTGAAATCTATTTATTTTAAAAGTTATTAAAATGTAACAGAAATTACTTTTATGGCCTTTATTTTTTCCCCAAATGCCATGTTTTCCATTTTAAATTTTTCTGGATATTTTTTTAAAAAATGTCTTAATTAAATTTTAATAACCAAAAATGGCACTAATCCATTTAAGAAAAGAATTAGCAAAAAAGAATTCAGTGGGAAATTGTATATTGTTTTTGCAAATTGTACAGTAAAAATGTAAAAAAAAAAAAATGTATAAAATGTAAAATTATTTTAAAATATGCATTTAATTTCTTGGCTGCAATTAATTTAAAATAATAATAAATATATAATAGTGTTTCAGTTACACTGAAATAACACTGGTGTTGATGCAAAAATCTAGTAAAAATGATTTTTTTTTTTTTTTTAAACAATGTTTACAATAATAGGCCCTATAAAAAAAATTTTTTTTCTATTACATTGTCCTGAATGTATGATTTAGTACAAAATAATTCAAGGCATCTGGATGTCAAATCCAGGCATAAAACATTGACAATTGAATTACTATCTACTAATATCTATTGAAACATCTAACAAATTGTTGTAATATTTTATATGTTTAACAAAAATTTAAATTTTAGGGCTCTATGAAATCCATTTTCCCCCCAAATTTCATTTTATTTTCCCAAATTCTGTGTTTTCCATTTTAGTTTTTCTGGATTCTGTTGTAATGGTTCAATTTTTCTAGTTTTTTTTGTAAAGTGTCTTAATTACATTTTAATAACCAAAAAGCATGTCTAATAAATGGCATTAAAAAAATATAATAATAATAATAATAATAATAATAATAACAATAATAATAAAATGTCAAATTGTATATTGTTTTTGCAAATTGTACAGTAAAATACAGTAAAAAAAAATATTATTTTTTTCATATAAAATTGAAAATTATTGTAAAATATGCATTTCATTTCTTGGCTGCAGTTAATTCAAAATATTAAGAAAAATGTAATAGTATCTCAGGTAAACTAAAATAACACTGGTCTTGATGGAATAATCTAGTAAAAATGCAATAATTAAAAAAAAAATGTACAACAATAGGCTCTATAATTTATTTTTTTTTTCCGGAAATTCTGTGTTGTCTTTTTAAATTTTTCAAAATGTATGATTTAATACAAAATGATTCAGGTCAAATCTGGTAATCAAATCTAAGCATAAAACATGAACAATTGAATTAATCTTTTTAAAATGTAATCAAATAAAACTGCAATTTGATTAAGTGTACAGCTTTTGACTTATTCACTCAATGATTGTTTTCTGTTTGCATATTCCACATCATGTAAATTATAGAGCCCTATGAATGTGTCGGTTCAGCCAGAGACGTCTAATTCTAGTCATTCTGACTGAAATCTCTCAAATGACTGCTGTTTTTTTCATCTGAACACCTTATTGAAGGTCTTTCAGGCTCCTCACAGCATGACTTCAAAGCACAAGGACCTTCATATGGTCTATATGGTGTGAGACCCCGGTCCCGTTCCCATGCTTCCGCTGAATACGGCCGCTTGTTCGGGGAGACCCCGGCCCGGCGCGTTAAGCCTCCCGGACGACTATTTACATGCTAATGTCTGCTGGGAGAAACGCTCTGTGAGTCCTGTGAAATTCTCTTTGTTCGCTCCGATGAATCGCTTTCAGCCGGCTTTCTCTGCGCACTGACAAGTGAGCATTCCTGAGCGCATGTGGACGGAAGAGACTCGGCTCCTCACGCAGTGTTGATCTGTCCCTCATCAGCGTGACTGAACTCTCACTAGTTCACTGCAGAATGTTTGCACTTCATCTCTGCATTTGAGCTTGTGACACTGAGCAAATAAAGGCCTTTTTGCCTTATTGCATATATTCCTACTTGATATCTCTATTGCCTGGTACTGTGTAAAAATAATTTACCATATTTTACACTCTTGTTTCTGCAAACATTATCATACAATTCGTTGATGCATTTTATTTTGTTAAAAATGTTGATTATCCACATACATCTATCTGGGTGTCTCCATGTTCATGTGACTTCAAACTTAAGCTTTCCTACGTTTTAATGAAAACTAGTACTATAAAAAACATTTTCATTAATTTTCATAAAATAAATGTTAACTGAAATAAATAATATTAAATATAAATATCTAATATTTAAAAAAAAAAAATTTTTTAAATTTTTATTTTTTTTTTGTATATTTTAAATGTTAATTGTTTTAAGTTTATTTACTAAAATAACCAAAACTATAACTGATTTAAAATTAATTAAAACTTTGACACATTTTTTAAAACTCCCTAAAACTTACTAAAATTAAAATGAAGAAAAAAAAAAAAAACAATTAAAAAATATTAATAAAAACTGTAATAGTATCTCAATTATACTAAAATAACACTTGTGTTAATACAATAATCTATTAAAAATACAATAGTCTAAATAAAATATTTTTAAAAACCTTTTTGTTTCTCATATTTTCATTTACTAAAATAATTAAAACTATAACTGAAATAATAGTAAATAAAATGTATATATGGACAATAAAATGGGCAAAAAATACAAAAAATCTAAATATTAATAAAATAAAAATATTAAATAAAATATAAAACTTAAACTTGTTTTAGTTCTCATTTTCATTTATTTTGTGTACTAATATAACAAAAATAAAAGTTAAAAAGTAAAAAAAAAACTTTAATGAAAAGCTAGTACTGTAAAAAAAAAACATTTTCATTAATTTGAACAAAAAATAAATAAATAAATAAATAAATAAATAAATAAATAAATAAATACATACATAAATAAATAAATGTTAACTGAAATAAATTCTGTTTTATTTTTATATATTTGTATTTTTTATTTTTAATTGTTTAAAGTTTATGTACTAAAGTAACTAAAACTATAATTGAATTAAAATAAAAATTGACATACTTTAAAAAAAATGGCAAAACACAGCAAAATTACTAAAATTAAACTAACTAACTAAAATGAAAATGAAAACAAAATATACATTGAAAAATTAATTCAAAATATTAATAAAAACTGTAATAGTATCTCAATTATACTAAATTGAGATACAATAATCTGGTAAAAGTGCAATAAAATATTTTTTAAAAACCTTAAACATGTTTTATTTCTCATTTAGTTTATGTACTACAATAACTAAAATAATAGTATCACTGAAATAATAGTAAATAGTAAATAATAGTAAATAAAAAAAAATAAATAGACGAAAAAACAGACAAGTAAATAAAATTAAAAAATATCTAAATTTGAATTAAAAATTTTTATTTCTCAGTTTGATTTAGTTTGTGTACTAAAATAACTAAAATTATACCTGAAATAAGTTAATAAAAAACTGTATGGACAAAAAATGGACAACAAAATTACCAACACTTTAACTAAAATTTAAATAAATGTATAAATAAATAAAAACATTCAAATTATTAATAAAACTATAATAGTATCTCAGTACTACTAAAATAACACTGGTGTTGATGCAATAATCTAATAAGCGTTATAGCACATAAATATTGGGTAAAACAGTCCATTTTAATGAGATGTAATGTTATATGCAACGCTTTTTGATGTCATTGAGGGCACACAATATCAGGTCTCATTTACAGCGAAGCTGCATGCACTCTCACTTCCTGTGGTTTGTGACTACTTCCTGTCCTCTGCCACTAGAGAAGGGTCCGTGTGTGGGTGGACTCGTGCTACCTTTCCATAAGTGGTTAACGTCGCTTTAGCATCCTGATGACAGGGTGTGATGTCACAGGAAATGAGAAACAGGAAGTGTTGAGGGTAACGACGGTAATGTGAATTGCAGACTTTCATGCTTTCATTGACTTAATAAGGCAAAAAGGTCAAACCTCATTCATGCCGAAACATCTGATAACAACATCCTTCCTGATCACAGCGAACCCTTTTATGGAAGTTATGCAATAAGGAAAAACAGCTGTATAATAACAAATATGTGTGTGTGTGTGTGTTTATTCTATATATATATATATATATATATATATATATATATATTATATATATATATATATATATAATGTCTGAATAAATAGTCACATGTCTTGTTTGTCCAAAACTTTCCAGACGTGTCTAAAATATACTGTCTGGCTTTTGCACCAAGTATAGTCGTTTCTGTCCCACAGTGACCTGGAAGAAACATGCTGGTTGATTTAGCAGAAAGCTCTCACTCCTGACGATTTTTAGCGCTGTGCAATTAAGTTCAGTAATGAAGGTTTGACTCCTACAGACGGTGAAGTACGAGTGTGTTTCTGGAGCCGCTGCAGCCCTGAAAAGAGAAAGAAAACAAAGAGAACAAAACACAAACTGGCCTGCCAATCAAACGACAGCACACTCGGGCCGCTCGTCCTGACCTTTGACCCGCCGCGCTTAGCCTCGCTCCGATAAGGTGAAATTTCAGCCAGACTACGCAAACAGTCGGCTTTGCATAAGCTGAATACAGTTGTGATAGTCAAATGCTGGTTTCTCATGTAGTAACTGACAGATGAGATATAAACGCTATCTACAGTATGATACTTTGAGGAATCAAGAAAACCAGGAACAGAGTACAGCAATTAGAGAAAGCCTTAGACAGAAAAGAAATATCCTAGTTTTGTGTTTTCTGGTCAAATAAGGGTTAAAGGGAGAGTTCACGCAAAAATGAAAATGCTCCAAACTGTATGGGTGTCTTTCTTCTACAGAAAATTAGGTATATAAGTGCTGTTTGATGATCTGTGTGACATTGAGAGATAATACAACCTATAACATATATAATATAATATAATATAATATATATATATATATATATATATATATGATACAATATAATCTAATATTTTTTTTTATATTTTATTTGTAATTGTTTTAAGTTTATGTGCTAAAAATGTAACTGAATTAAAATTAATACAAACTTTGACATTAAAAAAAAATGGCAAATCAGTGAAATTACTAAAACTAACTAATGTTAAAATAATAAAATAAAATACACATTTACAAATGAATTCAAAATTTTACTATATCTCAGTTATGCTAAAATAACAGTGGTGTTAACACAATAATCTAGTAAAAATGCAATAATCTAAAAAATAATTAAAGAAATATTTTATTTCTCATTTTTATTTAATGTACAATAACAAAAACTATAACTGAAATAATAGTAAATAAAGAAATATGTAGACAAAACAACGTAATGTAATGCAATAATATAATATAATAATATTTTTTATATTTAATTTTTAATTGTTTTAAGTTTATGTACTTAAAGAAACTAACTTAATTAAAATGAATAAAACCTTTGATATATTTAAAAATGAAAATAAAAATGGCAAAATTCAGCAAAAATGGCAAAACAGAGAAATTACTAAAACTAAATGATATTATATATGATAAAATGATAAAATAAAATGCACACATTACAAATTAATTCAAAATGTTAATAATAACTGTAATGGTATCTTAATTCGGCTAAAATAACACTGGTGTTAATACAATAATCTAGTAAAAATGCAATAATCTAAAAAAAAATATTAAAAACAATATTTTATTTTATAGTTTCATTTAGTTTATGTACTAAAATAAGTAAAGCTATAACTGAAATAATAGTAAATAAAAAATATGCAGACAAAACATGGACAACAAAATTAGTAAAATGTAACCTAAAAAAATATATTACTAAAATAAAAAAAGTCAAATATAAAACTTAAAAATGATACATTATGCAATATTAATTATGTAATATAATTATTCTTTTTTTGTTATTTAATTAATTGAATT
>CM070024.1:23423522-23503552 GCA_036247105.1 Cirrhinus mrigala
CTACGCATACTATTTCTGCAGTATGGTATGTACCAGGGTTTTAAACTTCAGTTCAGTTCCTGAATTTGAAATGAGGTACAAAAAAGGATGCAGATACAGCTTATTGTAAAACTAAAACCATAAAAAGCATGTATATTGTTCATCTGCACGTTGATTCTTTGTTGATTTCTTTTTCTTTGCTCTATAAGATGTGGCTGTTTTTGTGGAATCAATAGTGTGTTCTGGCTCAGTCTCTCATGGGATTGTAATTCAATCTCAGAAATGGCCTCGATCTCGCCGTCAGAAGTCTGAGTCTGTCCTGCAGTCGTGATTTAATGCTCAGTGTGAGCGTGTTGATGTTCTCACTCTCATCCACCTATACATGCACTGAAGTGTGGTGCTGCATGATTTTCTATTTTATTTTCAGTATGATTTTTATTAGGTCATTTTGAGACGATCAGTTTTTGGATAACTGTGCCTGCTTGATTTTTTTTTTGATTTTTTTTATTAAATTAAATTTTATTTTTTATTTCTGAACTTTGAAAAGAAATGCAAAATAGCATTGTATATAATGTTGTTCATTTTGTTTTCATAATTTTCTTGATTTATATCAATTATTATTTTAGTGTTATTTTAGTATTATTTATATACTATTATACAGTTTTTTTGAAATTAGCTTTTATTCATTTGTTAGCTTTTATTCATTATTTATGTTAGTTACAGGTTTAGTAATGATATATATATATATATATATATATAATTTAATTTATTCATAATAATACCAAAATGTAATAAATGTATATAGAGAAATACATTATATAGAATTTATATAAGGTAAAAAAAAAAAATCTTTAAAAAATGTTATTATAATAGAAAAATATAATAAATGTATATAAATTTCATGTGTGTGTGTGTGTGTGTGAGTAAGTTCTAATTTTTATTATAATTTATTATTATAATATTATTTATTTTATTTGATTTTAATTACGTTTTGATTTAGTGTGTATATGTGTATATATATATATATATACATATATATATATATATATATATATATATATATATATATATATATATATATATATATATATAAACATTTTATTATAATATAAAATCTGATATCTGATGTAGCATTCTAAAAATATAACATATAGTATGATGCATATAATATGATAAGTGTGTATTATTGTGGCACAGATCATGTGTATGTGTATCAGTGTGTGTTTGTTGTGTCTCTGGCTCCTGATGCGTCTCAGCTGTGACTGTTTGGATATTGTGCGTTGGAGCGTTGAGATGCTCACTGTGATTAATGTGCCGGTGGGGTGTGTGTGTGGGGGTGTGTGTGTGTGTGCGTGTGTGTGTGTGTGTGTGGCGGCTCGGATCTCTGCCGTACAGATGCAGCTGTATCCTATCACACACTCTCACACACACAGGTATTATCTCTCTCATTCATGGCTTCAGACGGAGTGGAAATGTGAGATCAAGCCGTTGGAGAATCTATTTCCAGCACTCACAGCCGGACCTGTTTTACTCGCTCTGGGTCTGGATGTGTTTTAAAGCCTGAGGTAATGGGTCAGGTGGAAATCCCAGCACCGACACACGTTCACGTCGTCTGCGCTCGATTACACCACTGTTTGTGTTTCCTGGAAATGTTGTTCTTGTTCCATATAGTCACTGCATTAACAGCACAGTAATAAAACTGCATTATCATCAGCATGACTGTCATAGCTTTTAGCTAGAATACTCAGTGATGTAAACTAACAACTCCAGGACTCGGTAACAAAAGGTCTGACCCGGTTACCTGATGGCCTGAGGCTGGCACAAGTGAGTTTCGGCTCATGAAATGCTCTAATCATTCCAGCCCGTTATCATTACATCTACTGATTATTCATGCTTTTATGCCATGCAAATTTAAACATTTGTTTTTCTGTGATGTTTTGAACATCATTGCTGTGAACATTGCTGTGATATCTCAATATCATCCAGCTGCTTTCCAGGAAAATACTTTATGCAGTGTATTGCTGTCTTAAATAGTATTTTATGGTAAGAAAAGAAATATAAATCTAAATTTAATATCTTCATAACAAGATCAATATGTATATATTTTCAATATTATTTTGAAATGATTAGATTTGGGTGATAACCCTGCCTGCTTGATTCGTTTAATCTAAAAATAATTTAATAAAAAATTACTTTTTTTCAGTTTGTATATGTTTTAAAAATGTAAATAAATTGCTAAAATATTTACATTTTTTTGTATATATATATATATATATATATATTATATATATATATATATATATATATATATTAGTATAAAATTATAAGTAACTGCTAAATATATAAATAAATAAATGTTATGTGTGTCTGTAAAAATGTTGATTTCGTTGTTTTATTTTATTTCTAAGCAAAATAGGTGTTTATTTATTATTATTTAAATTTAATTTAGATATATATACATTATTTATTTTGAATATTTGAATACCAAAAATGCTGTAAATATCTTTAAAGTGTATAATTTGTATGTGTGTGTGTGTGTGTGTGTGTGTGTGTGTGTATGAATTTTATATAAATGTATTTAATTTATTATATATAATCTTTTGGAAATGTTATGGAAATGTTATGTTATGTTTAGTGCTGTCAAACGATTAATCGCGATTAATCGCATCCAAAATAAAAGTTTTTGTTTACATGTGTGTATACGGTGTATATTTATTATGTATATATAAATCCACACACACAGTTTATATTTTGAAAATATTTACATGTATTTCCGTGTATATATTTATATTCATATAATTGATGATATATAAATTCATATTAATAATATTTTTATTTTTAAATATTTTTATATATATAACATATTTTTCTTAAATATGTACATGCATTTGTGTGTATTTATATATACATAATAAATACACACAGTACACACACATTATGTGAACAAAAACTTTTATTTTGGATGCGATTAATCGTTTGACAGCACTAGTTATGTAATATGTTGTGTGTTGGTGCAAGTAATGTGGGCCAGCAGAAAAACACCTTAATGTTGAACCCTGAACTAAATATGTTGTACAAAACACATCTGATACAGTAAACCTGAACATGCTCCTTTGACAACAGCATTCACAACCCATTTTACCTTTGTTATGTGTCATATTTCAGACTGAAACTAAATATTCAGGCAGAAAAAATGGGATGCATACAGGTGACGTCAAAAATAAAAATCATTTCCGATGATTTAGATAAAACATTTTAAAGACGGACATATTTGTTTTCTTTGGATCAGCATGCACTGATGAATTATTCACAGCAAGAGCAATAACATGCATTTAAGAAAGCAAATGGGGTCAGTTTTGATTTCACATTTCGACTCTAAACCCATACAGATCATCTGTCTCTGGGGGTTATCCTGCGGAAC
This sequence comes from Cirrhinus mrigala, assembly GCA_036247105.1. Classification (NCBI taxonomy): domain Eukaryota; kingdom Metazoa; phylum Chordata; class Actinopteri; order Cypriniformes; family Cyprinidae; genus Cirrhinus; species Cirrhinus mrigala. Next base: position 23,426,923 of record CM070024.1, read on the forward strand.
TAATGGTCACAGGGATGTTTTTGTGCGTACAGATGAAAATAAACCCACCGGCTCCATTTATCTCCTCAGCTCTCGGTTTCTGTCTGCTCTTAATTGCTGTAGGACATCAGTTCATCGCTCTGAACCTCCCGCAGCGGCTGCTTTGCGTCTCATCATGAGCTGTTTTGTAATACAGTGCAGAATTCTCTCTCTCTCTCAGTGACAGAGCTCCATTAGGATGATGGGAGTATAATTATCTCCTCTCCGCTGCTCTCTAACGCCAACAATTAAACTCAGCGCCGGGAAAAGAGCTGTTATCAACTCAACACTGAGGCTGGATCTCAGGAAAGCACTGAATGATATGCAAAATTTTACACCTTGCAAATTTAAACATTTAGTTTTCAGTGATGTTTTGAATATCGTTGCTGTCAATGTTACTAAAAAAATGCGCAAGTAATATTATCTAGCTGGTTGAAATGACCAGTTAGCAATATTGCAAATGTGACTCGTGATTAGTTTTAAATTTAAAACAGTATTTAAGTTGCAAAGAAAACTGTATGTTTTAATAAATATATTATTGAAAATGAAAATCAATATTTTTTTGTATTTTATAGAAAGGAAAAAAATATTAATTCTATTATTGTTAATCAAAAGCAACATTTATATACTTTGTATATTTATATTTTCCATCACACTTGTAAAATTCTGTTGCTAACGACGTATTTTTTTTTTCAAAGTTTTTACAGTTGTATAAATATAAATAATATACATTTTATATACATTTATACACACACCACTTTTAATATTGAAAAAAAAATGCAGACAGATGTCAAAATGACTGAATATTATGCATTTATTAGTATTTAATATTATTTTATTTTTATATGATGCATTATTGCTTCTCAAGTAAAATAATTTAAAGATTGTTGATATTTCAACATAAAAAATATGATTTTATGCTTCATTTGTGCTCAATTTATTTGGCATCTGCCCTAACTACATTTTCATTTAATGTGCATCAAACATGATTGCAAGAACATTTTTACCGAAACATTGAAATTTTCTTTTATTTTGTCTTTCTATGGAGAAGTAAAACAGTATGAACAAACAAACGCACAGTACTTTGAGTCTGGTAGAGCTGCTGATGTGTGTCAGTTCAGAGCTTTGAAGTCACAGTTGCTGTATAATTCATGACTGGAGATCAACCACAATCCCACACATGAGTTTTCATCCTTTACAGTCCACAAAGCAGAGCATTTGTGCTTATTTTTTATGCTTTTGATGCTTTTCAACACATTTATAAGCTAAGATTTTATAGTACTGTATATGGATGTGTTTATATCGGCAGCTTTTATTTTGATTTTCAGTAGGTTTATATCAGAGACTTTCAGAACTGTTGATTTTTTTTTTTTTTTTTTACCAAAAATTATTAAAATAAAAATATTTAAAATGTTTTAGTAAAAAAGTATATTTAAGTAAGTGTGTGTGTGTGTGTGTGTGTGTGTGTGTATATTTTGAAATGATTAGATTTGGGTGATAACCCTGCCTGCTTATTTTATTTTATTTTATGCAGGATAGGATGCATGTATATATCATTTTTTAAACAAAAAAAAAAAATTAAAATAAAAATATTTTAAATGTTTTAGCAAAAAAGTATATTTTCTAAGTGTGTGTGTGTGTGTGTTTAATTAATTAATGTTACGTTATGTTACATTATGTTTTGTATATATGTGTATATATAAATCAGTATTTTGAAATTATTCGATTTGGCTGATAACCCTGCCTGCTTATTTTATTTTATTTTATTTTATTTTATTTTATTTTATTTTATTTTATTTTATGCAAGATAGGAGTTCATACATAAACAAAAAATTATAATAAAAATATTTAAAATGTTTTAATAAAAAGTATATACTTAAGCAGAGCATTTGTGCTCATTTTTATGATTTTGATGCTTTTCAACACATTTATAAGCTAAGATATTATAGTACTGTATATGGATGTGTTTATATCGGCAGCTTTTATTTTGATTTTCAGTAGGTTTATATCACAGACTTTCAGAACTGTTGATTACCCTAACTTGGCTTGATAGCTGCGTCTCATTTCGGAGGCTGCATTTGAAGGCTGCACACGTCATTAAGGATGTCTTATTTAAGAAAAGTAACCATAATAAAATGAACCGTTATTCCTTGTGAAGTGTAAAATACTATAATTTCTTTTTTACTTTGCAATTTAACGGTTACTTTTCTTAAATGAGACCTCCCCGATGAAGTATGCAGCCTTCAAATGAGACTCAGCTGATATGAGCTAGATGTTTGTATTTTGACAATGTTTTGGAATGGTTGACAAGGTGATGCTATTCGGTTGCTAGGGTATTATGGTCTGTTACTAGGTTTCTTAGAGGTAGAAGATGCATAATTGTACTGAGAGGATACAGATATAGGATGCAGTTTTCTGTGTGTGTGTTTTGAGCAGGTACGATGTGCATTAATGCCGGTTGGATCCCTAGAGAGGAAGAAAATGCAAAGTCTTAGTATCCTCACTGATGAGCTCTCTCTCTCTCTCTCTCTCTCTCTCTCTCTCTCTCTCTCTCTCAAGCTCACTCGCTCATCTCTTATGAACCAGAAATGATTCAGGTTTGAGGGGGAGGGGCTTTGATGACATCATCTGAAAAGGAAAGTAGTTTTAGAGGCGTGGCGAGTTATTATATTTTAATGTGGAATAATGCACTGATCAGTCATTCACAGTAAGTCTGGGAGAAAGCAGAAATGCGACTTGAGCATTGCTGAATGGTGAATGGCTGCTGTTAACCCAACATAGATTTATTTTCTCTTCTCCCACGCTGGATTTCTAGAAATGGGTCAGATGGATTAATTTTCTGACTCGGGTCTTGCCATCGGGAGCTAATGGGAGATTAGCTTGCTAGCTTGTTCTGCAGTAAGAGAAAAACGCTGTTCATTAGACAATACGCAGGACTTCAGTACTGATCATTCAGCTTCTGAGACTCATGTAAAACTCATAGCAACATCTCTAAACTGTAATTTGTGGCCCTGGACCACACAACCATCATAAATAGCGCAGGTATATTTGTAGCAATAGCCAAAAATGCATTGTATGGAGTTAAAATTATCATTTTTTTTCTTTTATACCAAAAATCATGAGGATTTTAAGTAAAGATCATGTTTTATTAAGATGTTTTGTAAATTTCCTACTGTAAATATATCAAAACTTAGTTTAGTACTATGCATTGTTAAGAAGTTCATTTGGACAAATTATTTTCTGTATTTTCTTTCTTTCTTTCTTTTTGTTTTGTTTTTTTGCACCCTCAGATTCCAGATTTTCAAATAGTTGTATCTCTGCCAAATGTCTTATCCCCAGCTTTCAGATGATGTATAAATCTCAATTTAAAAAAAACTGACCCTTATGACTGGTTTTGTGGTCCAGGGTCAAATTTATCACATATTTTAGTACATACAGTCATGCACTATCGTTCAGAAGTTTGGATTTTTTTTTTAAAAAAGTTCAAGAAATTAGTACTTTTATTGAGTACTTTTATTTTGAGTATGCATCAAATTGATTAAAAGTAACAGTAAAGATATTTGTAATGTTACAAAAGATTTCTATTTCAAATAAATGCTGATCTTTTGAACTTTCTCTTCATCAAAGAATCACAATTTCCACAAAAAAAAAATGAACTGTTTTCAGCTGATAAATATCAGAAATGTTTCTTAAGCAGCAAATCAGCATATCAGAATGATTTCTGAAGGATGAAGACTGAAGACAACACTGAAGACTGGAGTAATGATGCTGAAAATTCAGCTTTGATCACAGGAATAAATTACATGTAAAAATATATTCACACAGAAAATAGTTATTTAAAATTGTAATAATATTTCACATTTTTACACATTTTTGCTCAAGTAAATGCAGCCTTGGTGAGCATAAGGGACTTATATCTTGAAAGCAGATGAGTGAAATTAAAAGTACTTATTTTAATTAAATTGACTCAGTACAGTGTAAATACGTGCATATCTCTGTGAGATACAGATTTCATTGTTTTGAAAGCCTGAAATGTATATAGGGGAAGGTTTGCCATCTGTTGACATTTATAGGTACTGCAATGAAAGGAAATAAGTATTTCCTTTTTTCTATGTGGACCACAAAAACAAAAAGTCATAAGGTTCAATTTTTTTTTTGAAACTGACATTTATGAATCATCTGAAAGCTGAGAAAATAAGCTTTCCATTGTATGGTTTGTTAGGATAGGACATTATTTGGCCGAGATCTGGAATCTGAGGGTGCAAAAACATCTAAATGTTGAGAAAATCGCCTTTAAAGTTGTCCAAATGAAGTTCTTAAAAATGCATATTGTTAATCAAAAATTAAGTTTTGATATATTTATGGTAGGAAATTTGCAAAGTGCCTTCATGGAACATAATCTTAATATCCTAATGATTATTGGCAAAAATCAAGCATTTTGAACCATACAATGTATTTTTGGCTATTGCTACTGTACAAATATACCCATGCTACTTGAGACTGGTTTTGTGGTCCAAGGGCACATATGTAATTAGTCACTCTTTAGTGATGTGATTACAAAAAATTACAAAAAAAAAATACTATTGAAATCATTTTGACGCAAAATTGCAGGTAAATTTCACAAATATTTACAAAAAAAGCAGCAAGTGATGCATTGAATTTGGAAGTAGAATGACTTAATGGTATTTTCTTTTAAATCATACTCAAACAATCTGTTTTTGAGTATATTTCTGAAGACTTTCAAAGCCAAAATGTTCTTATGTCTCTATTTAGATGAGCTTTGTTTTTTAAAATAATCTACACATCTAACATTCTCTCTCATCCTCTCTCCTAGGCATTGGAAAAAACGTAATATGCGACCGTACGGCGACGCCGCTGGACGCCTTCCGCATGATGTCGGCGGCCCAGTACTACCCGAAGCTGCTTAGCATCATGGGTAACGTGCTGCGCTTCCTCCCCGCCTTCGTCCGCATGAAAGAGCTGCTGGAGGAGGGTTATGTGGGCGAACTCCTGGTCTGCGAAGCGCAGGTTCACGGCGGGAGCCTCCTGGGGAAGAAATACAACTGGAGCTGCGACGACCTGATGGGCGGCGGCGGACTGCATTCGGTCGGCAGCTACATCATCGACTTACTCACGTTTCTGACGGGCCGGCGTGCGGCGAAGGTGCACGGCTTCCTCAAGACGTTCGTCAAGCAGACGGACCACATCCGCGGGATCCGTCAGATCACCAGTGATGACTTTTGCACCTTTCAGATGGTGCTGGAAGGAGGTGCTTGCTGCACGGTTACGCTCAATTTCAACGTCCCAGGCGAGTTTCGCCAGGAGGTTGTAGTTGTTGGGACATCCGGCAGGTTGACAGTCAGCGGGACGGATTTGTACGGACAGAAAAACGATGGCGAAAGTGGTCAGGAGCTCCTCCTCAAAGATAATACGCCTGTGGGAAACGCATCCCTACCGGACAAGGCGTTTCGGGACATCCCGTCTCCGTATCTCACTGGAACGATCTGCATGGTTCAAGCCGTACGGCAGGCATTTCAGGATCAAGACGACCGTCGAACGTGGGACGGCAGGCCGCTGACGATGGCCGCGACTTTTGAAGACTGTCTGTACGCGCTGTGCGTCGTGGACACGATTAAGAAGTCCAATCAGTGTGGCGAGTGGCAGAACATCGTGGTGATGACGGAGGAACCGGAAGTCAGTCCCGCGTACCTGATCAGCGAGGCCATGCGGCGCAGCCGGATGTCGCTGTACTGCTAACGTGGCGCTTGAGCGAATGTGCATGGTTGCATATTGAGTTCAATGCATTTGGAACACTGGAGAAGTACATGCAGCTGTGCCTCATGCATGGAGTCCAGCTTGTGTTTTAATGCGTTAAAACATCGGCTGCTGGGATTTTTTTGTGTCAAGTATGCAATAAATCTGCTTTCGGATGAAAAACAGCCACGCTTTGCTGCAATGCCTTTGTACTTGTGACATGTTTGTAGTTAGTGCAAAAAACGGACATGCAATCCTGCTTTTCAGTTTGACTTCGGTTTGCAGGATTTTTTTTTTTTTAAGGTTGTCTATTCGTGCAACCCAGACAAGGTCGTCTACCGACGCAGCATCTGTCAGCACGTGTTTGCATATTATTAATGCAAATACGGACTCCTGCGTCAAACCATGCCTGCAAATGCATGAAATCTCCACTCGCACTGTAAACAAGAGGATTTTGCCGTGTATTATGAGGTCAGTCTGGACAAACGCAAAGAGTATCGGATGTTCCTGCTTCGTTTGTACCGTTATATTTAAAATCCAGATGTTTGTGTGTGTTTTAACTGGTATTTTTTATTGTTATGGCTGTAAGTGTGGCTTTACGGTCCTCCGTTTTCCACCTGAAAGATTATGAAATGTAAATCTGCCAAAATGGCAAACATCACATTAACTGTCAGAGGTTCTCAACTGCTTTTGCTTCAGAATCCGGATTTTACATTAGACATTATGTGGTGACCCAAAATCTCATTTAAATTAACACTGAAATGATAAATACACTAGGGGTCAAAAGTTTGGAATAATTTAAGCTTTTTTTTGTTTAGAAAGAATGAATTTTTTAATTAAGAACTATTATTAATAATTAAGCAATAATAATCATTTTAGAATAATTTCTTAAAACCGAATACTGGTGTAATGCTGAAAATTCAGCTTTGATTTTTTAAAAAAATATATATTCAAATAGAAATTGGTTATTTGAAATTGTAATCATTTTTAACAGTTTTACTGTATTTGTAATCAAATAAATGCAGCTTTGGTGAGTATAAGAAACTAAGGGCTTCAAAAAATCTTAATATTTCAAACTTTTGACTAGTAGTGTGTATAATATTAATATATATAATAGATTAATATTAGCATTAACTTTTTAGACCCAAATATATGCAAAGTTAATAACATGATAGATTGAATAGGAAAACAATTTTGTAAATGCATAAATAATAGAATTATTTATCTGTATTAATAGCAGTTTATCCGGACGTGTATCTAATGTCATCTGGGTTGTATTTTCTTTTACCTGGTATAGTTTTGGTGTCACACATGCTTTTTTCTGTCTAATTCCAGCAGGCACTGAACGTCAGACTGACGTTGGACCCCAACGCTGGACAGAGGTTGCATTTTGGTTGAAAATGAAAATCGGGTTGACGTCACAATCCAACATCAGATTGATGTCAGTCTGAGATGTCAGATAGACATTGCGTTTTGGTTAAAAATAAAAATCGGATTGACGCCAGATCACAATGTCAGACTGATGTCAGTTTGAGGCATCAGATAGATGTTGCATTTTGGTTGAAAATGAAAATCAGGTTGACAACAGAACCCAAAGCAAGACTGATGTCAATCTGAGATGTTGACCAGATGTTGCATTTTGGTTAAAAATAAAAATCGGGATTGACGCCAGATCACAACGTCAGACTGAAGTCAGTTTGAGACATCAGATAGACGTTGCATTTTGATTGAAAATGAAAATCGGGTTGACAACAGAACCCAATTTCAGACTGACGTCAATCTGAGACATCGACTAGATGTTGCATTTTGGTTGAAAATAAAAATCGTATTGACGCCAGATCCCAATGTGAAATGTTACAATTTTGTTGAAAATGAAAATTGGGTTGACAGCAAAATCCAACGTCAGATTGACGTCAGTCTGAGATGCCAGACAGACATTGTATTTTGGTTGAAAATGAAAATGGGTTGACAACAGAACCCAATGTCAGATTGATGTCAATCTGAGACATTGGACAGACGTTGCATTTTGGTCGAAAATAAAAATCCGGTTGACGTCAGAACCCAATGTCAGATTGGCATCAATCTGAGACGTCGACCAGATGTTACATTTTGGTTGAAAATAAAAAAACGGATTGATGTCAGAGCCCAATGTCAGATTGACGTCAACCTCTGACGTTGGAGTTTGGTTACTTTGCAACACAGCCTAAAAACAACTAAATATCAACGTCAGCTGATGTCGGTATTGGACATCAAAATTAACATTGTCATTAAATGTTGACTTGACACTGAATTTTGGTCACCTGACATCGCAACCGAAATGTAACCAAATATTAACGTCTTATGACGTTGTGTATCTGCTGGGATTAGACTCTCTTCTACTGGACAAATGACAGAAAGATGCATTTTCTCCTTCTTTTCAAGCCTGTTTTGTAGTTGCATTTTATTTACTATTTTCCCCTTGAAATTCCAATTGCAAAACAGTAAGTTGAGAACCGCTGCTTAAGACTGTTGCAGGGTGTTGCACTTCTTTGAGGGCTAGTAAATGTCTTTTTAAGCCTGAAAAATATAAACCAAAATCTTTCAGACACGCTAAAGGTGCTTTCAGTCTGCAGATGTATTGGTGAATTTCAATAATGCATCTTAGTTTAGGGGATATAATTCATATTTAAATACAGTTGTCACTACTGAAACTTTGCAGTGTGTATGTGGCTGGAGATGCCCGTTATCGAGTAGGAAATGATGATTAACATACAGAAAATCAGATGTTTGAGTCCATATGTTTTGCTAAGCTCAATTCTACAGTGTTTTATTTGTCGACTAGGATCTGTTCGCTATATGCATGCACTGAAGACAGGTGTGTCGGCTGTCGTCAATCACTGTGCAACTTCTCACTGCGTCACGACGGCGTTATATCAGCCTGGTGACGAAAGACTGGAGAGTGGAATCATGTGGCTGTGTTTTATGTGTATTTTATGCTGCTTGGAGAAACACCTGCTGTACATTACTGGAAACAAGCTCTGTGTAGTTTATAAATGCTATTTATTTCTTATTCAAAGTGTTTCATATCAAATCAGGAAGCGTGTGTACTGTGAGACAGGAAATAGAGGCCTTTGCTTGTGCATTTCTACAGGAAGTGTGATGTCACAGTTTAAAAGTCCCAAACTAAACCTGTCCCGGTTTGCCACATAAATGTGATTCATCTCAGTGTCGCCGCTCGACTGAAACCAACACTTGGTCAAGGTAATAAAAATGTGTCTTCAAGGAAAAATCATCTTTGTAGGGCAAGAGAATATTTAAAGGGTTACTCCACCCCAAAATTAAGATTTTGTCATTAATCTCTTACCTCCATCTCGTTCCAAACCCGTGAAAGCTTCGTTCGTCTTCGGAACACAATTTAAGATATTTTGGATGAAAAATATCTGTCCCATTGACTGCCAGGTAAATACCACTGTCAAGAAAAAAAAACAAAAAAATAGTACATCTGCCATCAGTCTTTCAATCTGAATTTTATGAAACGACGAGAATACTTTTTTGTATACAGAGAAAATAAAAATAACGACTTTATTCAAAAATTCGTCTTATTGCGTCACAGTAGCCGTTTTGGATAGAATCCCCTGTACGCAAACAGCGTACGCTGTTCTCTGTCAGCTGCGTCATGCGGATACGCTGTTTTCGTTCGAATCAAAGCGTAAATAAACGGAAAACACGTATCCGCGTGACGCAGCTGACAGAGAACAGCGTACGCTGTTTACGTACAGGGGATACTATCCAAAATGCCGCTACGGTGACGCGGAGGAGTTTTCTTTGCGTACAAAAAAGTATTCTCGTATTCTCGGGTTTGGAACGACATGGGGTAAGTGATTAATGACAACATTTTCATTTCGGGGTGGAGTAACCCTTTAATATTTTCTTTTAAGGCCTGTTTCACATCTAATACAGAAGCTGCGTGTCAACAAGGCTACTAAATTTTATATTTCATCTAACAAGAGCATAAATTGAACGTTTTGAGTGAGCAGTTACTTACTCGATCATAATAAAATGCGTTAATTATAAATGGATCATATTTACATGAACAGAAACCAAAGCACAAACTGTAGCTTTAAACTGATGCAATCATCAGGATACAGTGAAATACATGGTGTGAAACAGGCTTTCTTTGTTTTTGTTTTGTTGTTTTTTTTATATATTTTGCAATAGGCAAATTTATGTAGTGAACAATGCCACAGATGGATTCGTGTTAGCGTTATGAGAGTCATCACGGACATAAATAATTCAGAGTCCAAGGAGGTTAAAAGCTCTCAAGGGTTGTCATTTCTTAATTTTGATTATGGTAATTATGACACAAATGAACATAGGATAAGCTACACTGCATGAAAGCCAATTTCTGCCATAAAAGAAAGAAAACATACTTAAAAAGTGATAGCTATAACAAAAAGTCAAAATTATGAGATATAGAAATAAGATACTAAGAAATAAAAGTCAAAATTGAGGAAAAAAAAGTCAAATTATGACAAAAAAATTAGATGCTTTAGAGATACTAGGTCATTATGTTCATTATTATGTTGAAATTATTACAAAGCCAATTATTAGATAACGTCAAAATTGTTACATATTAAGTCAAAAATGTCTATCATAATGTCGACTTTCAAATTTGAATTTTTGAAATTTCATCAGTTTTGACTTTTTATTTCATAATTATGACATTCTATGTCATACTGTCTTTACACTTTGTATGTCAATGTCGAATTTTTGGGGCATAAATCGACATTATCATATGACATTTGTCATAATTATGACTTTTTGTGATAATTATGTCTATTTGTCTCACTTTAGAATTTTATAATTCTTTACAACATAATTTTTTGTCATAAATATTACTTTTCATCTCATACTGTACTATAGACTTGTATCATGTATGTCATAATTTCAACTTTTTTGCCATAATTATAACTTTTTATCTCCTAATGTGGATTTAGTATGTCAATTTAGAATTTATCATAATATAACTCATAATTTTGACTTTTTGTCGTAATTATGACTTTTTATCTTATATTTTTGGCTTAATATAAATCTCATAATTTCAGCTCTGTATCTTGTAATTTTAATTTAGCATGTCATAATTTGTGATGAAAATGGCCTTCCACAGAGATGATTTTTCTATGTTGTGAAATATTAAGGCTGCAATATAAATAGGGCTAGATTTTTATTCTTTTGAAACACATAAAATATCTTTCTCCATTTTCTGTGAGACTTGTCCTAATGGAATGATCTGTCATCAGTAAAAGTTAAGCTTCGTCAACAGCATTTGTTGTTTTTAGGAATCACTTTAGCCAAATTTTTAAAAACTCAAAAATGCTGTTGAAAAGATTCACATATTATTGAACCCAGAATATTCCTCAGATTCTGTGATTGTCCGAAACTCATACTTCAGTGAGTGTCAGTGATGTTGAGAATGAAACGCTCTTGTAATGTCAGTCATGTGAGGGAGGTGTTCATCCCTGATTTAACACAGACAAACTGTCAATTGCCGACTACTGTATGCTTGAACTTGCCTGTTTCAGAACAAAACTCAATGATAATTCAACTGCAAACTTGAACCTGTGAAAAAACCGTTACAACTGGAAATGTTTTCAATGTAAGATTGCGCTTGTTCTCTGTGTTAGTGAATATGTACTGTATACTCTTCCTGCTGGGCAGCATGTGCAAACACACCTGTGTGTGTGTATGTGTGATGGAGACTGATTAAAGAAGGGATTCAGCAGAAAAAGCCTGTTTGGTCTGTTATTGTAATATATTTCCACATTTAGAGCCACTTCCAAACCTGGGGTGCGTTTCCCAAAACCAACTATGGTCGCAAGTTCTGTCGTTACCGACAGAGTTCATTGGACCTAACCACCATGGTTAGCTAACGATGCTTTTGGGAAACGCACCCCAGGTTAGTTCTGAAGTGCATCTAATACCATTTTATTTTCTGCAGAATCTTGTTTGGTTTCTGCTTTGAAGCCGACATTGGTGGTTTGAAAGGGTGGAAGAACAACTTATTCTTTTAAAAGTAATGTTTCAGAACACATTTAGACATGCAAATTCATTTCATGCTGTTCTCTTCTGGAAATACTGGATATTTGACAATTATTATGCTGCATTTTTCTGATGTTGACAGTAATCAGCATAGTCTTTCTCATTCCTCAAGTCCTTGAATTGCAAAACGTAGGGAGACATTTGCGAATGTTTCATGTAATATTTGTTAAATGTTACTAGATGCCACTGTGCAGCTGCTTAATGAAAGCAATAATCCTCCGGTTACAAGGACCATGCAGATGCTTTCTAATATTTTAGTGAATTTCAAGCAAGTATTGAATTTATCCCAGTTGCTATAATAAATGACTTTAGAGCATTTCACATACAGTTTACTGTTATGTATAGTACAGCATTCCCATCAAGTTATAAAAATAAGTCAATTTTTTTTAAATATATATTTTACAAATGTTTTTTTCTTGATTATGCAAATGTTAAGAGAACATTCAATTGTATCATTTTGCACACATTATGAGAATGTTACTTTTAAATGTTCTCTGAACATTCTAAAACAATTAGTAACATTTCTAAATGTCTAAATGTTTTTATGCTAACGTTTGGACAACATTAAAGACCAGATAAAAAGTTCTGTTAATGTTACTGGATGAATTTTAAGAGAACCCTGCCAGAATGTTAGCATCTGAACGTTAACAGGAAACCTTCTCACAACATTCTGTAACTTTTTTTTAAGTTATATAAATGTTAGAACAAAACGTTTTTAAAGTAATATGTGACCCTGGACCACAAAACCAGTCTTAAGTAGCACAGGTATATTTGTAGCAATAGCCAAATATACATTGTATGGGTCAAAATGATTGATTTTTCTGTTTTATGCAACAATTATTAGGATATTAAATAAAGATCATGTTCCATAAAGAAATTATTTTTTGTAAATTTCCTACCGTAGATATATCAAAACTTATTTTTTGATTAGTAATATTAGGACAACTTTAAAGCCGAATTTTTTTTTTTTTTTTTTTTTTTTTTGCACAGATTCCAGATTTTCAGATAATGTACAAATCTCAATTTCAAAAAGTTGACCCTTATGGCTGGATTTGTGGTCCATGGTCACGTATGGAACTTTCTTGTAATGTTGAGAGAAAACGTTCTTAGAATGTTCTCTGAATGTTCTTATGTTATTTGTCCTTGAAAGTTCTAAGAAATGGTTTTTGTAATCATTAAATAACATTCATAAGAAAGCTGGGTTCTTAGAATATTCAAAAAAAATAAATTTTTAAATAATGTGTTTTTTGAACGTCATACGAATCACACATTTAGTTTGTAAATGCTGCCCATCTGCAGTGTTGTGTTGCCCAAATGTTAAAGGAATACTGTCCATTTTAAAGCTTTATGGATGCTTTTGTGTATATTTATTGTATATCGTGGACGCATGGATTTTTGTATACATTTTGAAGTGATGGATGCCTATTTATCAGTCATAGAGACTGTACTGTAGGCTACTAGCAGCCTCCTTTTAAATTTTTTCTGAACAGTCCATCGTTTATTACGAGCTGATCTGTGTGTGTTTAAGCGCTGGCACTACGTTTGTAGCCTACTTGTAAGGGAAATGTGTGTTTTGTTCAAAATATTGAGAAAATCGCCTTTTAAATTGTCCAAATGAAGTTCTTAGCAATGCACATTACTAATCAAAGTTTTGATATATTTACGGTAGGAAATTTACAAAATATCTTTATGGAACATGATCTTTACTTAATATCTTAATTTTTGCATAAAAGAAAATACAATAATTTTGACTCGTACATTGTATTTTTGACTATTGCTACAAATATACCAGTGCTAATTAAGACCAGGGTCCAGGGTCAAATATTACTTTAAGAACGTTTAGTGTTGTTATTTGGCATTGTTTGAGATTGTGACCCTGAGTGACCCTGCACTGTTATTTTTCTATTTATTACTATGAAGTTGCTAAGTGAGAATAATGGAATAATGATAATGATTATAACTTGTACTATGTGGATTGCGGTTGTGCCTTTTTTAACAGTGCATTAATATGATAGACCACAAGGTGGGAGTGTTGTATTACAGCAAGAGGTCCATGATGGGGATATTCTTTTTTTAAGAATATCCCCATCATGTCAGTGCATTCAGTAGTTCTCTTAAAGTTATTGCAAATGTTTCCCAAAATATTTTTAAGTACATTTCAAAAATGGCCAAAAAAAAAAAATAAAATAATAATAATAATAATAATTTAATTTAATTTAATTTAATTTATTTATTTTTATAAATGTAACAATATTTTATACCTGTTACAAATATCCTGACAATTTTAAAAATCAAGGTTTATCTTAACCTGTAAATGAACAGTTCTTAAATGTGTTTTAGTGTGAAGAAAAATGTAATGCTTTTAAAAGTATATATTTTTAATTTTAAAATACATTTTCAAAAATACACAAAACTGGCCAAAAATATATTTAAGCATGAACTCAATTTTGACAAATATTTCAACTTAATATCTTAAATCTATTTGCTTCTGGAATGTTTAAATATTTGCACAAAACAAGACAGAAATACTAAGAAAATCCTTTTTGCAGAGCTTATTATTAAGAAGGACATGGTTGGAAATGTAAATGAACATCAGAAGTCTGAAAGAAAGAAACCCATGTATAATGTCTTTATTTATAATTAAACAAATCCCTTAACACTAAAATAATAAGCAATAATCCATTATTAAAAAATTGGAATTCACATGAAGCTATATTACATGTATTTAAGAAGAAGTTATTTGAAGATGAATTATAGCTCCCTCAACTATAGCAACTATATCATCACACCACTCAATTTATGGCAAATGTGTCAATATGCAATTTGTAACAAGAATGAAAATGCAAAACAGTTCTAAAGTGACCAAAAACAAGTGAGAATCAAAACCCAAAACCGTTCTTTCTTTCAAGAACCTAAAAACCCTTAAACCAATGCACTTTCCAAAGACATAATGATTTTTATATTGTATATTAACTGTATATTCTAAACCCTCACCCTAAACATAACACACACAGAAAACGTTTTGCATTTTTAGGTTTTCATAAAACACCTAGTATGTGTTAGAAACTGTTTTCCTCATGGGGACCAAAAAATGTCCCCACAAGGTCAAAAATGTCAGGTTTTACTATCCCTGTGAGGACATTTGGGCTCCATAATGTAGGGTTGACCTAAATCTTACATTTTAAAATCCTACAAAAAATGAAAAAAATCTTTTTCATTTTGCACAAAATCAGACAAAATTTTAGCATCTGATTTGTCCTGTCATACGGATTCAAAGGATGCCGTTTCTGTGAAAAGAGAGTGAGAGGTAAATAAAAACCATACTAGTTAACAAATGTGACTGTTTACATATTCAGCTGTTTTTACAAACCTGCGTGGTGCCCATCTCAGCTTCCAGTGGACCTGATCTTGAAATTTGTCATAAGTTATGTTTTTCAGCTGAAAGACAGAACAGGAATTTTTAGCTTATTTCAGTTAACTTTTTCATCTATTTGCACAAAGCTGTTTTAGAAGGTTTAAATAAAAAGAACTATTGTGTAAATGTAATTGCTTTCATGATAATAATCTACATCTACAGTAACTGTTTCCACATTTGTCTTCGTACTTCTTTAATCGTCATCTTTATTTGTGTGCTTTCATTCAGTAATAATTCTGTTGCTGTAAAGTTGCAAAAAGCTTGATGTAGTGATTGAATATTTCCCCACCTTTTCAATCAGTTCATTCCGAGTTCCATTTTTGTTACAGTGAAGTGGCGTTTGAGAGGAACACATCATTATGAGGACCAGTGTCCTCTTCTTAGGCACTGAAAATAAACAAAGACCATTTTAAACACCAGGAATTCTGTCTGCAAAAATACTCAAAATACTCATTTTCATATAATGTTAGAATATGAAACACAATAGATGCAAATAACAAAGCCAAATGTTTGCAGTATAAACAAACAAAATATAGTCTCTTTACCTGTGTATGTATAATTAGTGGCTGGATCACTCGACAAATTTCCTATTACAACACTAACATTAAAGTCATATCTTGTTCCTGGATTTAAATCAGTAATGGTGGTGTTCCTAATTTTCGTACGTTGTACATAAGATTTGTTCCAAAAAGCAGTGTTACATTTCACCTTATATTCAATCGAGGCATCCTTTGACTCAGCTGGAGCTCCCCAGCTTAGCCCTATGGCAGTTTCACTAACGGTGGTGGCATGTACCCCATCAGGCATAGCAGGCCCTGTGAATTCATTTGTGAGATGTTACACAGCTGAACTTGAAAAGCTGATGAAGGCAGTAATTTAAGCTACCGGTAAAAATGGTCTAAAAAAAATAGTAATCGCAATTACTCACTGGTGTACTCTGATATACTGGTAGGTGAACTTCTCAGGTTACCATTGATAGTGACAACTGAAACAGTGTAATTCACTCCTGCATTCAGCCCGTCAAAAGTTTGATTCAAGGCAGTAGTAATATATGAACGCGTATAATCGTATGCATCTGTTTTAATTGTCACTTCGAATTTTTCA
Source organism: Cirrhinus mrigala (assembly GCA_036247105.1). Classification (NCBI taxonomy): domain Eukaryota; kingdom Metazoa; phylum Chordata; class Actinopteri; order Cypriniformes; family Cyprinidae; genus Cirrhinus; species Cirrhinus mrigala. The sequence continues at coordinate 23,443,292 of CM070024.1, forward strand.
TACTTCCCTTCTATTGTCCAGATGGCATCCATTTTTTGGAGGTAAGGGCTCAACAAGAGGCTTACAGATTGTGGGACTAACAGAAGAGAACAGAAGGGCATGCAGTTTGTCAGAATTTGTTAAGTTGACAGGCTTGAAGAAAATCTCAGCTGTCATTTAAACAACACTCATAAATTCTCCTTTAGCAGCTTATGGAAGCCAAAGAATACATAAAAAAAGGGTCACTTTTTATCTATTAATCTCAGTTCATACTTACTTTCTTGAAATTGCAAGTTTATGTTTCATGACTTTGCAAGACAAAAGTCTAAATTGTGAGATATAAACTCAAATTTAAGAGAACAAAAAGTCTGATTTGTGAAATAACCTTACAATAGAAACTTGCAACTGCCAGAAAAAAAGACTTGCGATTCTGAGAAAAGTCAGAATTGTAAGACATAAACTAACGACTTTAAATAAAAAGGTAATATTTGTGAGATATAAACACGTTTGAGATAAACTTCCAATTGTGAGAAATACAGTCTGAACTGTGAACTTGCATTTACCTTTTTTATTCTGTGACTAAAACAATTAGTTTTACTCTCAACTTATTCAGCTTTATCTAATGCGCTAAGCTCACAGATTAGTAATGGAAATGGTTGATTAGAATTTATATGCATGATACTTAAAATGGCTTTAAAAGGTGAGTCCTGTAATAACTGAGACTCACGTGTGTATACTGGGATTGCAACCGGATCTCCTGATAGGGTGTCATTGTTTGTCAGCGCTGCCACACACAGACAAAACTTGCTTCCATCTGATTGATTTCCAACATTGATGAAATTTGTTGTTGCATTCTGTTGGATGCATTCTGTAATATTGTAGTTTACTGTACTGCTGCTGTCGCTTGCTGTAAAGCCGTCGTTTGTTATGATATTGCAGTTAGCACACATGATATTGTGTCTGACTTCTTTAAGACAATAGCGGTATCCCGAATGTCCTCCCTCAGGCGGATCCCAAAAGGCTTTTATGTATTTGCTTCCTTTGTCTTCCGATTGTTTTAAGTTTATGACAGTTGAAGGTGCTGAAAAATAAATATCAACAAAAGCTTGACAACAGCTATGTTTCCAGCCACCTATTTTTATAGTATCTATTACCACCTATCTATTATCTGTATCTTAAAAAAAAAAAAGACATTTTATCCAATAAGAACACGTGTATAAGCTCCAATAAAACACCTTTACTGAATGCCTTAACGGAGGATGTGATTGGATAACTGGACTAACCAACGGACCAATCGCATCACACAGTGTATCAGACGTTGGTTTGGTCTTTTGGAAAAACTCCAAAAACTCTCAGAGCCACAAGATATTTATGATGTATGAAAAAAAGTGGCTTCCCTAATGCAGCAACTTGCCATATTTATTCCAAATACATGTGTTTTGCGCCAACCAGTAAGTGTTTTTGTAACGCAATGGGTAAAGGTATTGCATTCCAAAAATGTAAATCGGAAAAAATGGAGTAAGCTACATACTTTTTCTAACGTTAAATAGACTTACGCCAGCAGGTGGTGGTGAAGTGGCGTGGTGAGTTATGGAACTGCGCTCTCGCTCTCAAGAGTTTATAATGTTTGTGTGTATATTTCCCGATACATTTAAATAGTAAGCGAAGCAAGTATTAACCGTGTTGTATTAACCGTGTTATGCGTTGATTTATAAGTTTGCACGTGTAACATGAGTTTGTGATAACACGAATGTTATTTATTGAGAATATAGCGAAGATATTGTTCTATTCAATTTGTGCTGAGTACAGGATAATATTTATATGTTAAAATGTTATGCGTGCTAACCACCAGTGCCTACTAAAACAATTAATTCATGTTTTTCAGAATAAAAGTCCACATTAAATGTGCAACCACCCTCTGTGAATTCATTAGTGCACACTGGGAAGTGTTACATTTTATTTTCTTGAACTAGGATATATCGTTAACAAAAATCTGAAACTATTAAATATGTTTCTGTTCATTAAAAATAAAGCTAAAATAAATTATAAGCGTTAGTTGAAAAACAAAATGAAAATTAAAATGTTACCTTGGCAATAAACTAAAAAAAATGTTTAAGTTGAAGCACTACAATTATTAACTGGAAATAAATAAAAACTAAAACCAACTAAGCTGAAACTAAATAAAATAAAAAATATTAGCTGAAAAACTTAAATTAAATGAAAATTAAAATGAAAAAGTTTAAACTGGAAATAAAACTAAAACAAAAAAAAAAAGAAATAAAATCTAAAATTGAAATAAAATAAATTAAAACAATTAAAAAACTAGTAAAATGACAATAGCACATATCAAAATTAATAAAAATGCAATTATAGATAACAACTAAACATCTAAAAATGAAAGCTCATTCAAAATATTAATAAAACTACAATAAATGCTGAAATAACATATGGGATGGAGATGGTGCTGTATTAGTAATTGTTTAATGCGATATTTCACTTTTGTGCATAAGTTAAATTATAAAATGGCATGAATAAAGCACCAAGTAAATAAAAACTAGAAATAAAAAACAAACAAACAAAAAAAAAAAATCTAAAACTAAAAAATAAAAGATCATTTATCAATAAAACTATTCTAAAACTCAAATATGATTAAAACTCAGAAACAATGCTTTATTTGAAAATGTTTAATGCGATATTCAAATTTTGCGCAGTTAAATGTGCGGCTTTGGATGGAAACACAGTTTGGATGGATGAATACAGTCAAGCAAAAAAACGTTCTGCACTTACTGGTGTAATCAGAAACGCTGCTTGGCACACCTTCAGTCGTCTCATTCACTACAGCTTTAACTGTGAACTCAAACTCATTCCCTGGAATAAGATCCACAATAGTGCAGTTCTCATTTTTACACTTTTGGACTTTGTCTACAAAAGATGAATTTGACTTGCATTTGACATGTACTGAGTAGAAGTGACGGTTTCCTTTTGGTTTAGTCCAGCTGAGGATGGCGCTAACAGTTTCCATTTTCACTATTGTCAGATTTTGCACATCAGAAGGCTCTAAAAAAGGGACAGCATGGGTCATTTTGCTCATTAGTCATCATGTTGAAAACCACGTTGCGCACAATGATGTCAAGTTTGAGTCTACTTACGGGTGTAGAAGGAGATGTTCTGCGGATTGAGATCCCTGCCACATTTCACAGGAAACACCTGAACTGTGTACAGAGTTCCTGCCGTCAGATTCTGTATGTGTTTGAACAGGCCAGTCTGGTTAAATATCTGGTTAAAGGTCTGGTTAAATGTTTGGTTAAATGGCTGGTGCTCAGTGATCTCCACTCTGTAGTGACTGATGTTCTCAGCACCGGGTCCCTCAGTCCAGCTCAGATTGGCTGCACTCGTGTTCACGTCTGAAACGCTTATCTGGCCAAAAAAGCGCTCTGTGGACAGATAGATGCAGTGATGTATATCAGCAGAAACTTGCAAGTTAATCACACTCTTAAAAAGAAAGCTTAAAAAGGAGGTTTGATTTTGGGTTCCCCAAAGAACCTTTCAGTCAACAGTTCTTAAAAGAACCATGTTTTTTAGTGTGAAGAACATTTTAAAGGGGTCATCGGATGCCCATTTTCTACAAGTTGATACGATTCTTTAGGGTCTTAATGAAAAGTCTCTAATATACTTTGATTAAAAATTCTCAATGGTTATGTAAAACAACACCTTTTTTACCTTTTTTACCTTGCCTCTCTCTTCTCTCCGTGGAATGACGAGTCTGTTAACTTTACCTGCTAAACCTCCTAACTACCACGTTATAAGGAAAGGCGATCGCAAAGATTCGTAAAAAAACCCTTATACACACTTCTGCTGTAAGTGAAGCTGGATCACGAATGATTCGTGTGAACATAGACGCATATATGTAGATCGGGAGGCGCATTCCATTCACAAACAAACGCAGTCCACTGCATCTTCAGCGGCTCAGATGTCGGGAGTAAATGACGACCACTATGTTCATTATTACATCCAGCAACACAACACCTCAATCGCTCAGTCAAACATATTCTTGTCTAACTTACATTCCTGCTTCGGCATCGAAACAAGGAATGTTACTGGACTGTTGACAGCTGGTCTGAGGTGAGAGCTCATCTTAATCAACTATGGTGGGAGCGGCCTCTGTCGGTGTGACGGCACACCAACAGGCATCTGAGAACGGCTCGATTTGAAAAAGGGGATATTATTTTTACAGATTAATGAAAAACCACTGCATGGATTTTCATCATTAAAAGGTAGATTTGTACATACACTGCCAACACACATTAATGTTCAAACAACATGAAAAAGTGAACTTAGCATCCGATGACCCCTTTAATAATCTAGAGAACCTTTTTCTACTATAAAGAACCTTTTCCCATAAAGAGTCATTTTGGGTTCCTTAAAGAACCTTTCAGTAAACATTTCCTAAACAAACCATTTTTTATAAGAGTGACTACTAAAAAATGAATTCTATTTTAATAAGGGTTGCCCAAAATATAGAAATAAAATTTTATATTGTGTTATGGCTTAATGTGATAGTCATATCAATATATATAATGCATATTAAAGTAATGTTTATAAATGCAGCGCTGCTTTGTTTACCGCGGTAACCAAAGAAACACTATATTGCCATTGTTTCATAAGCACCACCTGCTGTCAGAGAGTGAATTTGCGTTCTCTTTCAGCCTGTCTGCTGTTTTGCTTTCATGAAGGTTTGCTTTATGTACACAGTTAAATTGAAATCAGAAATTGTTCATGATGTATGCATGTAGCATCTTTGTGTGGATTGTGATTAAAATGCAGTGGTTGACTGGCTACAGATAAACATCTCATATGTTTTTTTTCTTTCTTGTCTGTTGCTTTTTAATTAATAAATAATGAATAGACACAAGGATAGGCCCATTTGCTTGTAAAGAAAAAACAACAACAACAACAAAAAAATGGTCATGAAAAATTGGTGCATCCCTATATTTAAGAATGTTTGAAAGAAATTAAGAAATAAATATAAGTATTGTTATTTTAATGTAATACAATTATTTTTATTCAATACTCATTTAATTTTACAGTACAACAGCATAACTGTAATATTGTTTATGGTTTAATATTTTTATTTAATGATTACATTAAAAATATTCATGTTTTATAGATATTGAAGGGTCAAAAAGACTGGGAATGTGGCCTATGAAAAGTCATGTTTTTTTTTTGTTTTGTTTTTTTTCACTTGAACAATAGCTGTTTGACTAATTTGGTAAAAATTCCTTTAATCATTTTTTTAACTGCAGTATATATTGCAGAAAAACATCACATTTACTACATAAAAAATGAAAAATATCAAATGTACTATATTGCAAAATATTGCATGTACTGTGTTGCAAAATATTGCATTTCCTGAGTACCTTTGGATGATACTAATAAAGTTCTCTAATTTAAATAGCTAGGTACCTCAGTTAATGTTTTTTTGTGCAATACTCTTATTTATATTGTATGTATAATTCATTTAATGTCATACAGCCGTTTCTGTGTGAATGATCAGTGGTGGGATTGGCTGTCATGCAACGGGCAACAGCTAAAACCTCGCCTAGGCAATGTTGCCAAGTACGCTTTTTTTTTCGCGGAATTGGGCTACTTTAACACTCTTGCTGCTGGTTGTTTTTGATGTCCGCAGTTTGAAGCAACCCCAATAACGTCATATTTCAGCCAATGAAATGCAAATTTACCAGGGGAATCTTGCCAACAAAAAAAGTGTATTTTATGCTCTGGAATGCAATTTTTTTAAATTTTTTTTTTAAATGGGGACCCCCCTTGAAACACGATTGGGCTAGTTTTGGGCTGGTTTTGAGTACCAATTGGGTGGGTTTAGTTATAAAAACCTGTGCCTAGGGCACCAAATTGGCACCAAATCGGTCAGGACCAGCCCTGTATACAAAGACTAATGTCTTAAATGATTTAATGACACTGTCATGTTTAACAGATTATTTCATTTTTCTACTGATTAATTTCAAATGTTTAATTCAAATTAAGAACTAAATAAAAATACCCCATGATCTAAACTATTCTCGTAATTGGAACTCCTAAAAGATTCTTAAATGAAATGCCTGTTAGAACTCTTCAAGGTTCTATACAGAACTTTTTCTTCTCATTCAAAAATAAAGGTTCTTTTTTGGCAGTGATGGTTCCACAAAGAACCTTTAACATCCATGAAAACTTTTACGAAAGATTCTTTAAAGCTTCTTTGATGTTTTTTTTTTTTTTTTTTTTTTATAATGTTCTTAAATTTCTTTGAGTTCTTAAACTAAGAACTGTTCACTAAAAGTTTTTCTTTTTTTTTTTATCACAATTAAAAAATAAATAAATAAATAAATAAAAACATGCCAATGAAGTATAGAATTTTTGCATTGAAATGTAAAAAAAAACAAAATAAAAAATAAATAAATAAATAAACATGTAAAAAGTATATATATATATTTTAATTATTTAAAAAAAAATTCAAAATGAAAATTAAAAAAAATGTAATACAACAGAGCTGGATATAATGACAGTTACTTATTACCCACCTTTTAGAACCTTTATTTTCAAGCTTGTCAGAACACCAACAATATGAATCTAACCATACAATGCTGTGCTCTAAAACAAAATCCTTACCATCATAACAGATGAAGGGTAGACTTTTATTGCAGTCTTCTTCCTTCCACATGCCGAATCTGAGCAGGACCACACAAGCGTCCTCAATGTACTGTTCAGGATCTGGCTCGGGTTTAAAGACACAGTTGCTGCTGGTGGTGCTCTCGGTTGTGGTGCTGTTTGTTGCAGCATTAAAGGTGGTGCTAAATGGGGTGGTGATGTATGTTGTGGTCTTAGGGGTGGTGGTGTATGTTGTGGTCTTAGGGGTGGTGGTGTATGTTGTGTTAGGGGTAGCAGTCGGTGTTTTATGACAATCACTCATGGCACTTTCAAGTTCATAACATGTCATATTTAAGCAAAAAAGCATTTCGGCCAGTAAAGGACACGTATCTTTTGATGTGGAAGTTTGAAATATTGTGGAAGTCATCGGAGCAGCTGTAACTGTAGTGGTTTGTGGTGGGATCACAGTGGTAGACGTTGGGGTAGTTATGCTAGGGTGGGTGCTCAGTGGACTTTGTGTAGTTGAGGAACATACAGGAATCAGTTTCTTTTTTTTATTTGGAACAGGGTGACCAGGGTACCAATTCTGATATGTAACAGGATCCCCATTGGACCATTTGGCCCACGGGAAGGAGCCATTGTAACTCTTGCGGAGTCCAACCCAGTAGTCTGAAGAGAGGTTACGCACAATGAGGTGGACGTTCCTGCTGGTGATGGTCGTCAGTTCTTTAAAACAGGACTGACAGTGGAGTCTGGCCTTATCCCATGTGACATTGGGTGACTGAAGAAAATACTGCTCTTCTGCCCATACGACTGAGCCTGAATGTGATAATTTGAGAAACAATTCGTAATGTTTGCATACACCTCAAAAATAATACTTTTCTTAACGCTCTGGTGCTCTTCAAAAACTTGCCAAAATACCCAGAGATAGACAACAGGGTAAAACAAGAGTAAACACAGGCAGTATTTTTACAAGATAGAAGAATTTGGTTGAATGTTTAGGTTTCAGTCAATACTAGACTTCAAGTTAAAAGTAGTAATGGCTGCTTTTGAAACACTGCTTCACAAAGCTTTGAAAACTTCACGAATCTTTTTTTTTTCTGAATTGATGGTTCGGAGCGCAGGTCAGACTGCCAAAGATTTTCAACCTGATCTCGTGACAAAAGCGTACCTTTGGGAACTTTTTCGCAAGGCACGAAATACGTACCGCCATGTACATTTCGTGAAATATTTGATGTGAAATGTCCACTGAGTGGCGCTCATGAGATTTTTTTATTTAATTTTTTTGTCCGCGAAACAGATCAATGTACAGATGCCGTGTTTTGTACGTGTCGCCGCAGTCCTCACTTGAAATGTCCATTGAGTGGCGCTATAACTCTTTGACGTTTTACAATAATGCACCATCTGCTCCACAAAAATGAATGTGACGTAAAAACATGATCAAAGCTTGCTTTCCGATCCCGAATCTTTCAGCTTTTTCACCGTAAGTCATGTATTTTACCGGATTCGTACCCAAGGATTCCGTATTCTAAGTCCAATTCCATGCCAGATAAGCTACCGGAAAGTGAAGCATATGAGCTGTAATCATAACTGTGTACGAAAACGAAAGAAGTGCTCACTGTTTTACCGCCTCTACTGTTAATTTCTGTTGGAAGCTGCAGTGATATGTACTTATTGGTACGCATTTCGTGTCTTGCGAAAAAATTCCCACAGGTACGTTTTCGTCATGAGATCAGGTAGGTTCAGTAAATAAGGCTTTGTTACATCATAATTGTTTTGAAATTTTATTGGTTCACCACTGGGGGCGATGATCTCTGCGAACCATTAAACAAGCGTCTAGAGTTTTTACCTAATGTAGGATCAGTTTTATAAATATGTAGACGTTTTGATAAGGCATTTGTACAGTATAATTAAAAAGAATAATATTAGTTAATAGTCCTGTTTAGCTGAGCCATCAATAGAACAAACAAAACAAGCCCTGCAAATTGATTAAAAGAACACATATTATTAATATTTAAGGGCATTAGATGATTTGTTAATTACATTTAATACATTGCATTTTCAATGAAACATTTGCAGTGGGTTTGTAAAAGCTGTTTTTATGCATGTTTGGCCTGAGTTTTTGTTGCATTTGCATTGTTTGACCAGCAGGTGTCTAATTTTTTGAAACACTGAATCATTTTGTGACACAATTGATTCAAAGCTTTAAAAAGTTTAATTTCTCCCATCATTAGTTAAAGGTTTTCTTAATATATTGGGCCTTTTTATTGAAAGTAGATTACTTATAACTGTTGATACACGCTTTTATATTTCTGGACCTGTAAGCGCTGTGTCTGTGTTAGGTTTGAGTTGGGGAAGCATGACGTGTGAAAGTGGAATTTGTAAAGGTTGTTTGAAAACATGCTTTGTTAGGTGACGCTAGTGGTGCAGAAACTGCTTAACCAAGCTTTAAAAGTGACCGAACACCTCAAATGTAACTGTTTTCAATAATATTTTTTTAATACACTCTTTCCCGACCATTGACGCGATTTTTTTGTAGTCTATGACATAATGCACAGTTTTCCGACTTTCTATGGTTAAACAGTAGGGGGCAGACTTGTCAATGTTCTTTTATGTTTTTATTTAAAATAGGATAGTGGAGATGGAGGAAACCGCTTCATATGTTTTTGTAGTAACACTGTCTGTATAATATGTTGAAAACATACCACAACCACATGGAGCAAGGAAAGCTCTGGAGTGAAATCGTCTCAGTTTTCAACATAGTGAGTGCATAAAGCTGCTAGCAAACTAACTAACATTTGTAAACATTAGTTGCTGCTCTTTTCAATCTTACAATAGTTGCGTAATAACACGTGAGGTGCTCCCTCCATCATGATAATCTTAATAATATCTTGTAGTGTGTGATGCGCCACGATTTTCAAATCTTGTAGTGTGTGCATGTTTTAAGATTTCAGGGAAGATGATCTGCAAAGATTCTCTTTATGTGTGCGCTGCAACCAGATTTCATAATCGGTTAGGATTTAAAAAATCCTGTAGTGTGAGCCCGGCTTAAGTACGCAAAATATCTAGAAAAAAATCCATGCTGTCTTTGTGCACTGGCAGTAGACGGTTGCAAGCACATTTGAGTCTTACAGGACTGCTAATGTTTCACTATTTATGGATGTTACTGTAAAAAAAATCAATGCAAATGGAATATTGTTCATCATTCATGCTTGGTTATGCAAATCTCAGGTGAAACAGTGAGTTTTTCCAGAAAGTTTTTGAGGGTGTAAATGCAAATCATATGAGAGTAGAATAAAAGAGGAAAAGGTATACAACTGTCCACATATGACTGTAAATGAATACATTTGCTTGGAACCTTATGAACGTTTTAATAAACATGCAAGATGTTCGCTTAATGTTTTATATTCTTCAAATACAGTGGCATGCATAAAGTACCAGTAAAATGTTTGGAATAATTAAGATTTATGTGTCGTCTTCTCACCAAGGCTGGATTTATTTGATCAAAAAATACAGTAAAAACAGTAAAAATGTGAAATATTATTATGATTTAAAAGAGTTGGTTTCTATTGTAATATATTGTAAAATGTAATTTATTTATGTGATGAAAGCTGAATTTTCTGCATCATTACTCCAGTCTTCAGTGTCACATGATCTTTTAGAAATCATTCTAATATGCTGATTTTCAAGAAACATTTTTGATTGTCATCAGCGTTGGGGAAAACAGTTGAGCTGCTTCAGATTTTTGTGGAAACCATACATTATTTGATGAATAGAAAGTTTAAAAGAACAGCACTTACTGATCTTTTTAATGCATCCTTGCTAAATAGAAGTTTTTTTTTTTTTTCTTGGAATAAAAAAATCATGGTTTACACAAAAGTATGAAGCATAAAAACGTTTGTCAGTTTACAAACTTACTCAGAAGAAGCGGCAGCCACAGTGAATTCATCTCACATCTGCTTCTTGTTGATTCGCCGGTTGTCGATCTCAGGTTAGATCAAGACCTTTTGAAGTAATGAAAACAACATCAATTAATAACCTGAAAGAAATCAGAACCTAAGATGAACTAGACTCTTCAGATAAATCAACTGAAAGTAAATACTCACTCTGCCCTCAATACTCTCCTGTCCACTGATCGTCCAGATCTGATCCTGAGCTCTACAGTCTCATCTCTAACAACAACCTATTCACGGCGTGGCTTTGCATAGTAACCCTCAACATTTCAATTGAGCCTGTTTGCGCAAATAACTGGAACACAGCTGAAACATCTGAAGATGTTGTATAATGTTTTTTAAAGCAGTATGCCTAATTGAGAATGCATTTTTAATGTAGCTGTAATGTTTTTCAGTGTTTAGTTGGGCTCTTGACCCTTGACCTTTTTTTAACTGCTGTAGCAGTGTGTTTATAAAATGCATGTGGAGCAATAAAAACAAAACCAAAAAGAGAATTATAGTTCCTATTGATGGTAACATAATCATAAAGGTGTCCATTTCACTGTTAATTTGTGTTGTACACTTTAGATCCATTTACAGCATCAGTTCTCTGCTACTATTGTTAAACAAAAATGAGATTTAAATTAGTGCATATTGTAGACACACACAGACATAAACAATCAGCATATGAATCTCAACAATGGTGACCATTAACAAAAGCTTCATGCTGCAATGCATGCTGGGTCCCAGCATGGTACAAAACTTCCAACATCCACTGTGACATGAATAAATCATGCAGTTGAATTATCCTATCATTTTCTTGAATTCTAAACATTTGCTTTTACTTTTGCTGTTGTTTCTGTTGTGACTTTTAGCAGCTTGTTTTTAGATGTTCAGCTGAATATTTTGTTGATTGTCACCGTTGTTGATTATTGGTGTCTAAATGTGTCTCAGAGCCCAGTTATTAAATGATGTTGTAGAATCACTGAGAGATGAATTCTGTGTTAATATTTTACAGGGATGCTTTTATCATGCTTGAACATTTGCATTGTGTTTACTTTATTGTTCAGTTTTCTTTACTGGAAATGCAAACAGGAAATTTTATTATATCTTGTTGCATGTGGTATCATATAACTCACTTTTGAACATGTTATTTGCATTCAGTATCCTGAAAGGTGAGACCTGTGAGACCTTCTATGCAACATTTATAAATTATTGCATAGAAGTCAGAAATGTAGTCAAGACCAGAGTTAATGCAATAATTAAATGATAAATTGGGTAATTAGTGACAAACAATTGTTGTTAACAAGCAGAATTATTGAAAGAGGAACAAGAAGAAAAGTAAAAGGGGAAAAACAAAGATGACTTCAAGCCACAGGTTAGAAATCAACTGAAGTGAAAGAACGTTCAATATCTCAAGATCTCAGCAAAGGATGATTAAACAACTCCACAAACAGCATTACCAACTTCACATTAGTTATGGCAAGAAAAACCAAGTGAAAATATGATCCAGTGATGATGGCTGTGCATTCCTCATTGTAATCATGCAATCTGACTCACTGATGTAGTCCAGTGTTTAATATCTGACTGTTTAGATTTTTTTTTAGAGGTGGAACTTTCAAGTCAAATCCCAAGTACTCAAAGGGTTAAAGTTAATGAGATAATTAAGTGACTAATTAAATGATGATTGTGCATTAGTAATGAACACCTGCTGTTAAAGGAGAAGTCCACTTCCAGAACAACAATTTACAGATAATATACTCACCCCCTTGTCATCCGTGTCTTTCTGTCTTCATTCGTAAAGAAGTTGGTTTTTGAGGAAAGTATTTCAGGATTTTTCTCCATATAATTGACTTCATTGGTTCCCCGATTTTGAACTTCCAAAATGTAGTTTAAATGCAGCTTCAAAGGGCTCTAAACGATCCCAGCCGAAGAAGAAGGGTCTTATCTAGCGAAACGATCGGTCATTTTTTTCGAAAAATAAAATTTTTAGGGCTGTCAAACGATTAATCGCATACAAAATAAAAGTTTGAGTTTGCCTAATAAACGTGTGTTTACTGTGTGCAATTATTATGTATATATAAATACAACCACATTCAGGTACATATATAAGAAATATTTACAAGTATATGTATTTATTATAATTTTTATATAATTTATGCTATACATAAATACAAATATTTTTTACATAGATAACATATTTCTCTTAAATATATACATTAATTTGTGTGTATTTATATATACATAATAATTACACACAGTACACATGCATATATTAGGCAAACTCAAACGTTTATTTTGTATGCGAATAATCGCGATTGATCGTTTGACAGCCCTAAAAAAATTGTATACATTTTAAGCACAAAAGCTGGTGTAGCACAGTCCACGATGATACAAATTAGTAATGGGTTGTTCATTTTGAACGAATCTTTAATGTGACTCGGGAAGAACGAGTCGTCTCGGGGAGTGATTCGTTCAGTCGGCATGTGCAACATCCTATTAAGTTCTGTACTGGAATTAGTTCACCTGTTTCGAGTCTTCGGGTTTTTCGAGTCGTTTGTTCATCTTATTGGGCTGTCACGTGATGAACGAACGACTCAAACCCGAAAACTTGTCAGATAAGAGGCGAGGTGAGCTGATCATAGACTAAAGACCCAGGTAAACAATGAATGAATCTTTTCTGTTTCTTATAGCATTATAGTTTTGTCTTGTTTGTAGTGTGATCAACGTTTGTGTAAACAGTAGATGGGTTAGAGAAGTAACACGTAACATTTTAATGATATTTTGCTAAAATGAACGAAATGACTCGAAAAAAGATTCGTTCATTTTGCTGAATGTAAACACTGGGTCTGTAGTTCTGTCTATGTTCCACGTGACCTTTCAACGTGATTCGATAGTATGTAGCGTCGTGAACGTGCATCCCAGAGCCTGTGCTACATAAACTTTTGTGCTTAAAAAGTATAAAAAGTTTTTTTTTTTCTCGAAAAAAAAAATAAAAAAGACAGATTGTTTCGCTAGATAAGACCCTTCTTCCTCGGCTGGAATCGTTTAGAGCCCTTTGAAGCTGCATGTAAACTACATTTTGGAAGTTCAAAATCGGGGCACCAATGAAGTCCATTATATGGAGAAAAATCCTGAAATTTTTTCTTCAAAAACCATCATTTCTTCACAACTGAAGACAGAAAGACATGAACATCTTGAATGACAAGGAGGTGAGTAAATTATCTGTGAATTGTTGTTCTGGAAGTGGACTTCTTTAACATTCAACATCATTTGCAGTAATCAACTGAAAAAAAAAAAAAAAAACACACACACACACACACACACACACACACAATGCCACCATTACTGTGGTCAAGGTTTCCTTTAGTTGGTCTCTTGACCCTTTTTACTAATTTAAAGTAATTTGCTTTTAAAGCAGTTGTGCAAGACCTACATACATAAATAAAAAAATAAGTAATTTTAATCATACAATGCCAACTTTTCTGTTTTTTAACACCACATTTGATATATTAGTATTAAGCGATTTAATGAATGAATTCAATGGCCCAACTAAAGCAAACACTGATCTTCGTGATAGTTGCATCATTTAAAAGGATAAAACATCAACATCTGATTCTCTGTAATTCTCAATAGCAGCAGGTGTTCATCACTAATGCACAATCATCACTTAATTAGTCTCTTAATTATCTCATTAACTTTAACTCTTTGAGAACTTGGGATTTGACTTGAGACTTGCTTGTGACTTGACTACATCTCTGATTTATAAATAATTTATAAATGTTGCATAGAAGGTCTCACATGTCTCATCTTACAGGATGCTGAATGCAAATAATGAAAATGAGTTCTAGGATACCACATGCAATAAGATATAATAAAAGTTCCAGTTTGCCTTACTGGTAAAAGATTAAATGGAAAACTGAAAAATAAACAAAACAAAATGCAATCATTCAGTGATGACAGAAGCATTCCCATAAAATATGAATACAGAATTCATCTCTCAATAATGCTACAACATCATTTAATAACTGGGCTCTGAGACACATTTAGACACCAATAATCAACAATGGTGACAATCAACAAAATATTCAGCTGAACATCTGAAAACAAGCTGCTAAAAGTCACAACAGAAACAACAGCAAAAGTAAAAGCAAATGTTTAGAATTCAAGAAAATATTAGGATAATTCAGCTGCATAATTTATAAATGCCACAATGCATGCTTGAAGTTTTGTACCATACTGAGACCCAGCATGCATTGCAGCATGAAGCTTTTTGTTAATGGTCACCATTGTTGAGATTCGTATGCTGATTATGTTGGTGTGTGTCTAAAATACGCATTAGATTAAATTTTATTTTGCGCATTAATCTTCGGTTTGTGTTCAGATTCCTGTCATACTTGTGAAAAGTGTGACATTTTGTACAAATTAAAAGGAAACTTCCTAATTAAATATTAGCATACTAGTGTAATACACAGTACACATTTTCATAATTGTTTATCTCATACTGTGAAAATTATTCATAAAAAAGATTTTTTAAAAAAACGAGGTACCTTCTCTCAGATAAACGCATTTTAATAGCAGGCAAAAAAGGTTAAGGTTCAAGAGCCTAACTGATCACTGTAATGGTGACACTACAATTAACTTGAAATTAGATCTCGATTAGATATACTGCTTAAAAAGAAAACATTATACAACATCTTCAGATGTTTCAGCTGTGTTCCAGTTATTTGCAAATGCAGACTCAATTGAAATGTTGAGGGATTTTATGCAAAGTCACCCTGTGAATAGGTTGTTGTTAGAGATGAGACTGTAGAGCTCAGGATCAGATCTGGACGATCAGTGGACAGGAGAGTATTGCGGGCAGAGTGAGTATTTATCTTCAGTTGATTTATCTGAAGGGCCTAGTTCATCTTAGGTTCTGATTTCTTTCAGGTTATTAATTGATGTTGTTTTCATTACCTCAAAAGTCCTTGATCTAACCTGAGATCGACAACCATCAACAAGAAGCAGATATGAGATGAATTCACTGTGCCTGCCTCTTCTTCTAGGTAAGTTTGTAAACGGACTAAGGTTTATATGCTTTATACTTTTGTGAAAACCATGATCCACTACCATTCAAAAATTGGGGCGAGTATAATTTTTTTATTCCTAGAAAAAAAAAATGCAAGGATGCATTAAATAGATCAGTAAGAGCTGTTCTTTTGAACTTTCTATTCATCAAAGAATGTATGGTTTCCACAAAAATATGAAGCAGCATGATTATTGAAAATAATCAGAAATGTTTCTTGACAGAGGTGGGACTTTCAAATCACAAGCAAGTCTCAAGGAGTTAAAGTTAATGAGATAATTAAGTGGCTAATTAAATGTGATTAGTGATGAATGTTATCCTACCTTTTAGCAGAACATTCTGGGAACTAAAATAAAACTTGCTGCTAAAAAACATTACCAAAACGTGAAACATTTCTAGCTGGGTAGACCAGTATGCAATATCAAGCAGCAAAAAGAACTGTTTTGTACAGCTAACAATAGCTGGACGTAGATGAGACTGGAAGCACTAGATATGTCTAGATAATGGTGCATTAATTTAATAGACCACAAGGTGGGAGTGTTGTATCCCAGCAAAATATCCATTTCTGTTTTTTTGTTTTTTTTTTAGCAATGAGTGCCAGTGCATTCAATAGGTCTTTTAAAATTGTTGCAAATGTTGCTTTTCTTTCCCTGAAAATATACAAAATGGGCCAAAAAAAAAAAAAAAAATAATAATATATATATATATATATATATATATATATATATATATATGGTTATATTTAAAAAAAAAATTTAAATATAATGTTACTTTAAAATCTTTAAAATCAAGGTTTATCTTAACCTGTAAGTAAATGTAAACTTTTTGTTTTTTAATCAGAAAAACTTAATGCTTGTAAAAGTATGTATTTATATTTTATAAATACATTTTCAAAAATATGTTTATATTTAAGCATCAACTCACTTAATGTTGACATTTTTCAACTTAATACTTTCAACTTAATACTTATTACTTAACCATTTGCTTTTTAAATGTATCTTGATTTAAGAATGTTTCTATATTTATGCTGGAAACCAAGACAGAAATACTAAAAAAAAAAACATTATTTTTGCAGAGTGTATAATGAAGAAGGACATGGTTGGAAATGTAAATGAACATCAGAAAACTGAAAGAAACCCATGTATAATCTTTATTTATAATGAAACAAATCCACACCAAAATAATATGCATTAATCAATTATTACACAAATTAAAATTTAAATTCACATGACAATATATATCAAATGTCTTTAAGAAAAAGTTAAGATGAATTATAGCTCTCTCAACTATAGCAAATATCAGCACACCACTCAATATACCGCAATATGTCAATGAGCAAATTTGTAACAAAAAAAGAAAATGCAAAACAGTTCCAAAGTGGTCAAAAACAAGTGAGGATCAAAACCCAAAACCGTGAACATCTTTCAAGAAGCTAAAAACAAACACTTAACAAGCCCTTAAACCAATTCACTTTCCATAGACATAATGATTGTATATTAACTGTATATTCTAAACCCTCACCCTAAACATAACTCAGGAAACTTTTAGCATTAGTACATTTTCAGAAAACATCTAGTATGATTTCTAAGCCGTTTTCCTCACGGGGACCAAAAAAATGTCCCCACAAGGTCAAAAATGTCAGGTTTTACTATCCCTGTGAGGACATTTGGTCTTCAAAATGCTGGGTTTTCCAAAATCTTACATTTCTTTTATGCATTTCTCCTCTTGTTTCCTAATCTAGTCTAATAAGCCTGTCACTTTGGATAAGAGCATCTGCTAAATGCATAAATGTAAATAAGAATTGAAACAAAAATCTTTTTAATTTTGCGCTAAAGTTTAGCATCTGATTTGTCCTGTCATAGGGATTCAGCCGTTTCTGTGAAAAGAGTCAGAGGTAAATAAAAACCATACTAGTTAACAAATGTGACTGTTTGGATATTCAGCTGTTTTTACAAACCTTTTTGGTACCCATCTCAGCTCCCAGTGGACGTCATCATGAAATGTGCCATTAATTATGTTTTTCAGCTGAAAGACCGAATGGGAATTTTAGTTTATTTCAGTTAACTTTTCCATCTATTTGCACAAAACTGTTTTAGAAGGTTTAAATAAAAATAACTATAGTTTAAAAACAACTATTGTGTATACCAGTACAAATTAATTACTTTCATGATAATAATCTACATCCACAGTAACTGTTTCCACAATTATCAATGTATTTCTTTAATCATTATCTATATTTCTCGTGTGCATTCATTCAGTAATAATTCTGTTGCTGTAAAGTTGTAACAAGCTTGATGTAGTTTCCCCACCTCGCCAATCAGTTCATTCTGAGATTCATTTCTGTTACAATAAAGCGGCGTATTAGAGGAACACAACATTGTGAGGACCAGTGTCCTCTTGTTAGGCTCTGAAAATAAACAAAGAAAATTTTAAACAATAGGAAATCTGTCTGCAAAAATACTCAAAATACTCATTTTTATAGCATGTTAGAATATGAAACGCAATAGATGCAAATAACAAAGCCAAATGTCTCTTTACCTGTATTTGCAATAGTAGTGACTGGATCACTTGTCAAATTTCCTGCCACGACACGGATTTTGAACGTATATTTTGTTCCTGGTTTTAAATTAGGATAGGTGATTCCTCTTTCAGTTGTATAGTTTGTTGTAGATTGGTCCCAAAACTCAGTGCGATATTCCACCATGTAGGTAATCAAGGCATTTGTTGACTCGGATGGAGCATCCCATTTTACATTTATGGTAGTTTTGTGAGCATTGGCCATTGGATTTTTAGGGCTTTTAGGTCCTGTGAATTGATTTGTGAGATGTTTTATAGCTGAAATGTAAATCTGATGAAGACATTAAGTTAAGCTACTGGAAAAATGAGCTGAAAAACAGTCATCGCGATTACTCACTGGTGTAGTCCGATTTATTGGTAGAGTGACTTCTCAGGTTACCATTGATAGTGACAACTGAAACAGTGTAATTCACTCCTGCATTTAGGCCTTGGAAAGTGTAATTCAAGAATGTAACATTCTCTGAAAACGTATAGCCGGATGTTTTAATTGTCACTTCGAATTTTTCATACTTCCCTACTATTGTCCAGTTGGCATACATGTTTTGGTAGTCGGGGCTCAAGGAGAGGATCACAGATTTTGGGACTAAGAGAAGAAAACGATATGCCGTTTGTCAGAATTTGTTAAGCCTACAGGCTTTAACAAAACCTAAGCAGTCATTTATGGCTCGTTTCCACCGAGCGGTACGGGTCAGTGCAGTACAGTACGGTACGATTCAGGATCGAACACCCTGATCCAGCTTGCGTTTCCACTGCCAACAGTACCCTTACTTGATAGGCGTGGTGTATGAAAGTAGTGATCGATGATAAGCAAACTCTGCGTCTCACACACACACACACACACACACACACACACACATATATATATATATATATATATATATATATAGCCAAAAATACATTGTGTTGGTCAAAATTATTGATTTTTCTTTTATGCCAAAAATCATTAGGATATTAAGTATTAAGTGTCATGTAATATTAAGATCATGTTCCATGAAGATATTTTGTAAATTTTCTACAGTAAATATATAAAAACTTAATTTTTGATTAGTAATATGCATTATTAAGAACTTCATTTGGACAACATTAAAGGTGATTTTTTCACTTAATTATTCAGCATTCAGATGATGTATAAATCTCAGTTTCAAAAATTGACCCTTGACTGGTTTGGGTCCAGGTCACATATATACATATATATATATATATCTGTATATAAAAGCAATGAATGAAAATACATATATATATATATATATATATATATATATGTGTATATGTATATTTATGTATGTATGTATTTTTTTTATTCATTGATTTTATATATATATATATATATATATATGTATATATATGTGACCCTGGACCCCACAACAAATCTATTTAACTAACCCCACAAAAAATCTATTTCACATTACTTTAGAAAAAGGTTAGATGTAGGCCTATTTACCCACTATTTAATTTGGCTCAGAGGGACATGAATGCATTTAACTTGCAGTTACAAATGCATAAATATTATTTTGTTATTTTAAACAAAAAAACAACGGGACAGTACTTTTTTCGGTTCGTTACTCTCTGTGTAATAACAAAAACAAGTGAAAAAATAAGTCGAAAAATCTCAATTTCAACATTTTGAACAATAGGACAATAGTTTTTTTTTCTTCTTTTTTTTCTGTTTTAATTTTTCTGATAATCAAATACAGGCATTAATTTATTTATTTTTAATTAAATTAAAATTAAACCTTTTTATTTGCTGCCAAACAAACATAGTTTTTTATAGTTGTTATTTCTGTTATTATTATAATTTCTGCATTTAATTGTTTTATTTAAATTTGCCAGAAATAGAAATATTTAAACACCTACATTATACCGTACAAAAGGAATACAAAACTAATACATTTGTTACATGTTAAACATTACTTTTATTTTGACAGGTTGTCGGTTCGTTTTTGTGTGTATACACTATGATATGATGCTAATTTTCTCAAAAGAAATGGTAAAATTTACATGAAGTGACTCTCACAGCAGCTCTGGAGATTAAGTTCATGCATTTATTTCATCATATAATGAGACGCAGATGCCGAAAATAACCGTGAGCATCACGTGTGCTTCAGTATTTGTGTAGTAAACAAAGCCGCGTTTCCGCTATTCATTCATACAGAGCCAAGCGGAACATGGAGGATTCATATTTAAACCGTCTTTTTGCATTTTAATATTCACAGACACTAGTCCATATCCTGATTTGAATTAAGTGAGAGACCTACTTTTGATTTATTAATCCAAAAATGTATGAATTCTGTGGCATCCCGTGCTATAGAGTAAATCAATTCAGTCAAACGTATGCTACAAAGTCAGTGCTGCACTACAGGAAAGTTCAAAATTAATATATAAAGTTGAACATAACTTTGTGCTCAACCAAAACAATATGACCAGGAACAAATAACAAATAATAGATTCATTAGACCAGCGATTGCCTGTTAATATACCTAAAACGAATTGTATCTCATGTCTCATCACTACAGAGACGTCAGAGACAGCAGCAAATGTCAGAAGGACTAGCCGAGAAAAAGGCTGCTCTAGGCGGACACATGAGCACTGAGCACCCGGTGATCGCAAATAGACTTGATTTCAAACAGACATTACAAAGAAACCACAAATTTGAGTTTTTAAACAACTACATTCTCGCCTGGAAAACTCTTAAAACTACATTCCATGACACAATAACAGTAATATTTTGAAAATTAGGTGGGTTTTGGGCAATGACATTTCATAAGTCCACAAAAACTGACAAGAACGCACATTGAGAAACGGCTATTGTCTGTGTGAAAATATAAAATGATAAAATACACTGTTATAATTTTTTGTGTTTGCACTCTGATGTAACTAAGCCCAACACGCATGAACAGCACAGCAGAATGAGTGAAAGACGCTTTATTAGTGATGGGTCGTTCTTGAACAATTTGAATCTTTAATGTGACTCGGGAAGAACGAGTCGTCTCGAGGAGCGATTCATTCAGTCGCGCATGCGCAACATCCTATTATTCCACCGCTCGGTGGAAACGAGCCATTAGACAATACTCATAAACTCTCCTTCGGCAGCTTATGGAAGCCGAAGAATAAATAAAAAACAATATGAATTTTAAAAGTATAAATTGTGAAAGCATGAAAAGCCTTTAGTAATGTAAATAACTGAGGATGAGACTCACGTGTGTATGCTGGGATTGCCACCATTTTTCCTGGTAGTTTGCCATTCTTTGTTAGTGCTGCAACACACAGACAAAACTTGCTGCCGTCTGATTTATTACTCTTTCTGATGAACTCGTCTTCTGTATTGTTACAGTCTACAGTGTTGTTGTTTGTGGTCATGATGAAGTTTGTTGTACTGTCGTTGCTTCCTGTGGTAATGTCAGAGTTTGTCATGTTGCTGCTTGTTGTACTGCTGCTACTTGTTGCGAAGCTGCAGTCCGTACAGTTATAGTCGTGACTGACTTCTGTAAGACAGTATCTGTATCCTGAATGTCCTCCCTCAGGTGGATCCCAAAGAACTGTTATGACTAAACTTTCATTGTCTGCTGATCTTAGGTTTCTGACAGTCGAAGGTGCTAAAAAATAAATAGCAACAAAAGCAGTCTATCAAAATGAGTTTCTTTCCATAGCTGTGGCCACAGGAATACTTGTTACTCTGACAATAGTGTAGTTATTTTTCCTGAATTTGTTAAGTTACAATGAAAGCACATTTACTGAATAAATCCCTCGATGCGCAGTGGAGGATGTGATTGCATAACTGGACTAACCTGCAGAATAATTGCATAACGCAGCATCTCAGATGTTGTTTGCCAAAATCAGTCATTAAAATGATTTGATATCGATTTGATTTGATAAAGTTTATACTTTAAGTCAAAATGTGGCTTCCCCTAATGCAGCAACTTGTATTTTTATTCCAGATACATGTGTTTTATGCCAGTTTCCCAGGAAGTGTGAATTTTGTTATTTTTAACTAGAGTTACTATTGTTAACGAAAGCTAAAACTGAAGCAAAATTTTTGTCTGTTAATTGAAAATAAAACTAAACTAAAATATAAATATTAGATGGAAAAACAAACTAAACTAATATATAAATGTTGCCTTGCCAATAAACTGAAAAAAAAAAATGTAAAAGTTATTTTAAAGTATAAAAATGTAAAAAAAATAAGGCGCTAAATGTATTGACTGGAAATAAATAACTAAAATGAAACAAAATAAAATCTAAAACTGAAAAAAGTAATACAACTAATAAAATGACAAAAGCACATAATAGAATTACTAAAAATGTAATTATAAATAACACAAAAATAAAAATATTAATACTGAAATCTAAAATAACACCGTCTTGAACATATAGGATGAGATGCTGCTTTATTCGCAGTTGTTTTATGTGATATTTCAGTTTTGTGTATAAGTTGAATTGTGAAAATTGTGCGAATAAAGCACCAAATAATTTAAACCAAAATAGAAATAAAAAAAACAATAAAATGGCAAAACACACAACGAAATAAACTACAATTAACATGAAAACTGTAATAAAAGCTCATTTATCAGTGAAACTATACTAAAACTCAAATGATTAAAATGTTTAATGTGATGTTTCAATTTTGTGCAAAAGCTACATTTGCAGTTACGGGTGGAAACATGGTTTGAATGAATGGATACAGTCAAGTGTGAAACTTTCTGCCCTTACCGGTGTAATCAGAAATGTTGCTTCCCACACCTTCAAATGTCTCATTTACCACAGCTCTAACTGTGAATTTATACTCGGTTCCTGGAATAAGACCCGTAATATTGCACTCTTCACTAGCGCACTTTTGTTCCGCAGGTTTTGATTCGTTTCTGAAAGTTACTGAGTAGAAATGACGGTTTCCTTCTGGTTTACTCCACTTGAGGTTGATGCTAACAGATGTCACATTCACTACTGTCAGATTTTGCACATCAGAAGGCTCTAAAAAAGGGGACGACATGGGTCATTTTGCTCATTAGTCATCATGTTGAAAACCACGTTGCACACAATGATGTCAAGTGTGAGTCTACTTACGGGTGTAGAAGGAGATGTTCTGCGGATTGAGATCCCTGCCACATTTCACAGGAAACACCTGAACTGTGTACAGAGTTCCTGCCGTCAGATTCTGTATGTGTTTGAACAGGTCAGTCTGGTTAAATATCTGGTTAAATGTCTGGTTAAATGTTTGGTTAAATGGCTGGTGCTCAGTGATCTCCACTCTGTAGTGACTGATGTTCTCAGCACCGGGTCCCTCAGTCCAGCTCAGATTGGCTGCACTCGTGTTCACGTCGGAAACGTATATCTGGCCAAAAAAGCGTTCTACGGACAGATAGATGCAGTGATGTTTGTTGGCAGAAACGTACAAATTAATCACACTCTTAAAAAGAAAGCTTAAAAAGGAGGTTTGATTTTGGGTTCCCCAAAGAACCTTTTAGTCAACCCTTTATATAAGAACCATTTTTGCTTAAAGAACCTTTATAAATAAGCTTTTTCCATAAAGAGCCATTTTGGGTTCCCTAAAGAACCTTTCACTAAACAGTTCCTAAATAAACCATTTTTTTATAAGAGTGACTACTAAAAATAAATCAAATTTAAAAATGTGCCAAAAGTGCCACATCGGTCATGGCTGGCCCTGTATAAGGGAAAATGACTGAATAATACTTTCATGTTTAACTGGTTATTTAATTTTTTCTACTGATTAAATATGTTTACAAGCTGATTAATTCATAATATTGAAGTTAATTCAAATTAAAAATGATTTAAAACTAAATAAATGAATCAAAAGTAAAACCATCCAATAATTGGAACCCCTAAAAGATTCTTATGAAACGCCTGATAGAACTCTTTAAGATTCTATATAGAACATTAAAAATAAAAGTTGTTTTTTGGTAACAATGGTTCTGTGAAGAACCTTTACATCCATTAAAACTTTCACTAAAGGTCTTTAAAGGTTCTTTGAATTTTTAAAAATGTTCTTAAACTTCTTAAACTAAAAACTGTTCACTGAGATGTTTTTTTTTTTTTTTTAAATCACAATTATGCCAATAAAGCATATCATCACTTCTTACTCATATTTTAAACTTTTTTTTTCATCAAAATAATAAAAAAGTAAAATAAAATTGATTAAAAATAATCAAAACGTTAAAAAGGTAATTTATTAATTAAAAATAATTTTTTAAAATAAAAAATGAAAATTGAAGACATTTTAATATAATAGAGTTGGATTTAAACCTCCTTTTAGAACATTTATTTTTAAGCTTGTCAGAACACCAACAAAACAAATCTAACCATACAACACTGTGCTCTAAAACTAAATCCTTACCATCATAACAGATGAAGGGTAGACTTTTATTGCAGACGTCTTCCTTCCACATGCCGAATCTGAGCAGGACCACACAAGCGTCCTCGATGTAATGTTCAGGATCTGGCTCGGGTTCAAAGATGCAGTTGCTGCTGGTGGTGCTCTCAGTTGTGGTGCTTTCAGTTGTGGTGCTGTTTGTTGCAGGATTAAAGGTGGTGCTAAATGTTGTGGTCTTAGGGGTGGTGGTGTATGTTGTGGTCTTAGGGGTGGTGGTGTATGTTGTGTTAGGGGTAGCAGTCGGTGTTTTATTACAATCACTTATGGCACTTTCAAGTTCATAACATGTCATATTTAAGCAAAAAAGCATTTCGGCCAGTAAAGGACACGTATCTTTTGATGTGGAAGTTTGAAATATTGTGGAAGTCATCGGAGCAGCTGTAACTGTAGTGGTTTGTAGTGGCATCACAGTGGTAGACGTTGGGGTGGTTATGCTAGGGTGGGTGCTCAGTGGACTTTGTGTAGTTGAGGAACATACAGGAATCAGTTTCTTTTCTTTATTTGGAACAGGGTGACCCGGGTACCAATTCTGATATGTAACAGGATCCCCATTGGACCATTTGGCCCACGGGAAGGAGCCATTGTAACTCTTGCGGAGTCCAACCCAGTAGTCTGAAGAGAGGTTATGCACAATGAGGTGGACGTTCCTGCTGGTGATGGTCGTCAGTTCTTTAAAACAGGACTGACAGTGGAATCTGGCCTCATCCCATGTGGCATTGGGTGACTGAAGAAAATACTGCTCTTCTGCCCATACGACTGAGCCTGAATGTGATCATTTGAGAAACAAGTCATAATGTTTGCATACTCCTCAAAAAATAATACTTTGCTTAATTCTCTGGTGCTCTTGTCATTTAGGGGTCACACTCATACTTATACTACAGTTGAGGTCAAAAGTTTACATACACCTTGCAGAATGTGCAAAGTGTTAATTATTTTACCAAAATAAAAGGGATCATATAAAATGCATGTTTTTTTTTTTGTTTTTTTTTTTTTTGAGTACTGACCTGAATAAGATATTTCACATAAAAGACATTTACATATAGTCTGCAAAAGAAAATTATAGTTGAATTTATAAAAAAAGACTTGATTCTTAATACTGTGTTGTTACCTGAATGATCTACAGCTGTTTTTTTGTTTTTGTTCAGTGATAGTTGTTCATGAGTCCCTTGTTTGTCCTGAACAGTTAAACTGCCTGCTGTTCTTCAGAAAAATCCTTCAAGTCCCACAAATTCTTTGGTTTTTCAGCATTTCTGTGTATTTGAACCCTTTCCAACAATGACTGTATCATTTGGAGATCCATCTTTTCACATTGAGGACAAATGAGGGACTCATATGCAACTAATACAGAAGGTTCAAACGCTCACTGATGCTCCAGAAGGAAAATCGATGCATTAAGAGCCGGGGATGTAAACATTTGAACAGAATGAAAATGTGAACATTTTTATTTTTCATATTTTTCATATATATATATATACACAGTACTGTGTAAAAGTCTTAGGCTACTAGTATTTTCACCAGCTCGAAAAATGGTTTAAAGTTAGTTATTTCTATGTTTTGCTGTAGTGTGTGAGTAGGAAATATCACTTTACATTTCCAAACATTCATTTTGCCTTTAATTGTAATAATAATTCAGTCAGATTTTTGTTTGCACACGAAGTCTGACAACAGCCAGTGCTCCACACAGAGATCTGATCTCATCATCATCCAGTCTGTCTGGAATGACATGAAGAAACAGAACAAACTGAGACAGACTAAATCCAGAAACCATGGCAACATCTCTAAGATGCTTCAAGAAACCTACCTGCAAAGTACTGTTAAATGTTTTAGGCACTTGTGTAAAAATGCTGTAAAATGAGGATGCTGTCAAAAATAATGCCATAAATAGATTTTATTTATCAATTAACTTCTATTAACTAAATTAAATCAACATTTGGTAAACCATATTTGCATTTAAAACAGCTTTTGGCCTAGGTACATTTGAGATATTTCAGATAGCTTTGTATGTAGGTTTCTTAAAGCAATTTGGAGATGTTGCCACAGTTCTTCTGGATTTAGTCTGTCTCAGTTTGTTCTGTTTCTTCATGTCATTCCAGACAGACTGGATGATGGTGAGATCAGATCTCTGTGTGGAGCACTGGCTGTTGTCAGACTTCGTGTGCAAATAAAAATCTCACTGGATTATTACAATTGATGGCAAAATGAATGTTTAGAAATGTAAACTGATATTTCCTACTGACACACTACAGCAAAAGATAACTGATTTAAAATCATTTTTTTGTTGGTGATAATACTAGTGGCCTAAGACTTTTGCACAGTACTGTATATATATATATATATATATATATATATATATATATGTATATATATATATAATAATATTATTATTATTATTATTATTATTATTATTATTATTATTGTTATTTTCATTTACTACTGCTGAATTCTAAGAAAAACTCCCTCAGTTGTCCTCAGTGTGAAAAGATGGATCTCAAAATCATACAGTCATTGTTGGAAAGGGTTCAAATACACAAAAATGCTAAAAAAAAACAAAGAATTTGTGTGACCTGAAGCATTTTTTCTGAAGAACAGCAGGCAGTTTAACTGTTTAGGAGTCATGAACAACTATCACTAAACAAAAAAAAACAGCTGTGGATCATTCAGAGAACAGTATTAAGAATCAAGCATATGTAAACTTTTGAACGGGGTCATTTTTATAAATTCAGCTATTATTTTCTGTTGTGGACTATATGTAAACATCTTTTATGTGAAATATCGTATTCAGGTCAGTACTAAATAAAAAATAACATGCATTTTGTATGATTCCCCTTGTTTTTGTAAAATAATTAACATTTGGCAGATTATGAAAGGTGTATGCAAATTTTTGACCTCAACTGTATATATCTTCTCAGTCCAAATGCTATGGCAGGGTGCCCTGCTTGCCTGTTAAACTTACATATTTGCATAGCTCCACACAGCCAATAGCAAGACTTTGGATGTGTCCCTAGTGCAGTAGGCGGAGCCAGAAGGTGTTTTTGTCTGGTGGAGACATCATGGAGAGTATTTGACGTCTGCATTGTATTTTTTTTAAAGTGTTGCAAATTTTTTAGTGTTGAGGGAATGCTAGGATGCTGGTTTTAGTTGGTTTATGCTGGTCCTTTGCTGGCTCTTTGCTGGTCCTTAGCTGGTTTAAGCTGGTCCTGGACCAGCACATGACCAGCTAAGGACCAGCATCAGGGCTCAACGCTAAGGATTTTTTCTACTGGCTCGGTCGGGCCAGTGGTTCAAATTTTTACTTGCCCAGTCAAAATTTTCACTGGCCCTGCTACAAAAAAATAAAATAGTAGCTGTTATCATTGTTTTTGACCCATGTTATCTTTTATTTTAATAAATAAGCTTATATGTGACCCTGGACCACAAAACCAGTCGTAAGTCGCTGGGGTATATTTGTAGCAATAGCCAAAAATCCATTGTATAGGTCAAAATTATTGATTTTTCTTTTATGGCAAAAATCATTAGGAAATGAAGTAAAGATCATATTCCATGAAGATATTTAATAAAATTCCTACTGTAAATGTATCAAAACTTAATTTTTGATTAGTAAAATGCATTAGTAAGAGCTTTATTTGGAAAACTTTAAAGGTGATTTTCTCAGTATTTAGATTTTTTGCACCCTCAGATTCCATTTATTCAAATAGTTGTATCTCGGCCAAATATCGTCCCATCCTAACAAACCATACATCAATGGAAAGCTTGTTTATTCAGCTTTCAGATGATGTATAAAGCTCAATTTCAAAAATTGACCCTTATGACTGGTTTTGTGGTCCAGGGTCACATATGACATCAAAATTTTACATACCAATTAAATTGTACAATTCTCGATTCCAATTTCGATATCACAGCAAAACCTACTAGCCTAACAAATATAAGGTTAAAACATCATTTTTTTTGTTCAAAAATTATTTTATTATTATTATATTATTACAAATGAAAAGATGTTTTAGGAAAAAACAGCAGAGGGATTGAATGAACGCATATTCAGTCTCTGCCAGCAGGTGGCGCTTATGGAATAATGATACCGCGTTTCTCTGGTTACCGCTGTAAACAAAGCAACGCCGTGCTTATGAACGCAACTTTGAACGTATTATACAAGGGCACATGAAAAGAAAACGCCATGTAAACATTTCTTAAAACAGTCAGTTGTCGAACCTGATCCTGAATTCTTTACCACACACTTTTTTTTTTTAGTAATGCACTGATCTTGATTCTTCATGTCCGATTCTGATTGCTGATGCTTTACAGACAAATAGTCTAATTTTGAAAGCCCTTTTTTTTATTTGTATATAATTATTTATTGCCTAAAGAAAGGGACAAGAAAGAATGAAAATATGAATACATTAACAAGATGTTTATTTTCTCTATTACAGGTCAAACTCTCTGTAGCCATTTAAATTAGAGGCGACCACTGCATTTTTTAACTTAATCCACACAAAGATGCTGCATGCATGAGCCGTTTTTTTAGATTATAATTTCAATATCCGAAGCAAAAACAGAATGACCTGACAGACTTCAGCTTTGTGAAATTATGCTACATAAAGCACCTGGGCCAAACCACACATGAAAGATAACTTACTCCAGTAATCAGGCGCTGTTTGATGGGCTTTTTATTTATTTACTTATTTATTTATTTTTATTTTTTTATTTTATTTAATTTTTTTTTTGAGTGTGCACACTTAAAATGTCAGAACAGCATGCGAATGAAATGTTTAAAGCAAGGTTTAAAGCACATGCAAATAATATACTTGTGTGATAGCAAATAAGTGCAGTGTTTAGTGAGTTGAATTCTGCTGCTGAGTAAACATTTGGTGTCAATGTATGCGACGTGAGACGGAGGCGCCAGAACTGCAATTGATAGAATGTGTGCTGTAGCGCGATAGGCCTACTTTATTTCTTCAATAATAGTGGATCATAGGGATATTTTAATCGTCAAGAATCAAAAACGCTTATATCGCACACCCCTAATTGCAATGCAGTGCAAATCCGGAACAGAGATTGGTTGAAAGAAAATGTTTGGAGCAAAAACCGGCCGGTTCCGAGTTCCCACGGAGCGCAATGTGAGTGATTGACGGCTAATATCTAAAATCTGCATTAAAGCAAAAAATGTAAAGATGAAGTTTAATTGGTTA
Organism: Cirrhinus mrigala; assembly: GCA_036247105.1. Taxonomy (NCBI): domain Eukaryota; kingdom Metazoa; phylum Chordata; class Actinopteri; order Cypriniformes; family Cyprinidae; genus Cirrhinus; species Cirrhinus mrigala. The sequence goes on from CM070024.1 coordinate 23,473,055, forward strand.
TGTAAGCTAATGTTGGATAGAACGATTCACTGTATCAGCTCACAGCAGTCATATACTGTGCAGTACTTAACGAAAGTTCGCACTCGCACAAATGCTCCCAAATATATTTTGAGGTCACGCAGATTAAATTCCGGGAGCATATGCGACCAAAACAGTCGCAATTTCGAGCCCTGTTAACAGATGTTTAAAGAGTTCGTAATATTCTGTAGCTACTCCACTGTATAAATGAAATATAGATTAATCATTGTTAAAGCTACAAAGTTATTTGTTAGGGTGAGTATTTTGACATACTTTTGTAGGCTATCTGTCCATCAGAGACACGTCTCTCTGTGATAGCTTGAAAATTAAAATGAACAAGGCTTAAAAACACGTGCAAATGATAAACTTTCGTGTCGACGCAGCAGTGGCCCGATCGGGCCAGTGACAGATTCGTCAACTGTCCCGAGCGTCTTTCACGCTGGCCCCGGGCCATCGGGCACTCCTTATTGTCAAACCCTGAGCATAAATCAGCTAAAACCAGCATTCCAGCATCAAAACCTACCTAACCAGCATATGCTGTTTTTTTCAACAGGGTTTGCTCATCTTCAATACGTCTATTGGACGTTTCCATGATCCATGATGCTTTCCAGATCAGGATGGGTAGTTTTCCCTGATCTAGGATCAGTTTTATAAATATGTAGATGTTTTAATTGGACATTTGTATAATTAAAAGGAATAATAGTCGTTAATAGTCCTGTTTAGCTGAGCCATCAATAGAACAAACAAAACAAGCCCTGCAAATTGATTAAAAGAACATATATTATATAGACACAATATATTTAAGGGCATTAGATGATTTGTTAAATGCATGTAATACATTACACTTTCAATGAATCATTTGCAGTAGGTTTGTAAAAGCTGTTTTTATGCTGTTTGGCCTGAGTTTTTGTTGCATTTACATTGTTTGATCAGCAGGTGTCTAACGTTTCGAAACATTGAATCATTTTGTGACACAATTAATTCAAAGCTTAAAAAGCTTAATTTCTCCCATCATTAGTTAAAAGTTTTCTTAATATGTTGGGCCTTTTATTGAAGTAGTTTACTTTTAAATGTTGAATCATGCTTTTATATTTATAGACCTGTAAGAGCTGTGTCTTTGATGGTTGAGTTGGGGAAGCATGACGTGCGAAAGAGGCATTTGCGAAGGTTGTTTAAAAACATGCTTTGTTAGGTGACGCTAGTGGTGCAGAAACTGCCTAACCTGGCTTTAAAAGTGACCGGACATTTCAGATGTTACTGTTTTCAATAATACTTTTTTATTAAACTCTTTCCCCACCATTGATGTGATTTTTCATACTCCATGACATAATGCAAGGTTTTCTGACTTTCTGAGAATGCACAGTTATACAGTAGGGGGCAGACTTGTCAGTGTTCTGTTATGTTGGTGTTTAAAGTAGTTGGTTCAGGCATGCATTTATTTAAGCATAAACAGCACACGTGTGTTTTTTTTTTTAGGACCGTTTAACCTTTTGTCTCCAACTTTTTGTGTTCAAATAGCAATCCACTGATAAAAAAATATAAAAGATCAAAACATCAAAATTGATCGAAAGTGAAGAGCACTAGAGGGTTAAGTACATTAAAATATCTAGAAATAGTTCATAGGTTGTATCTTAAATAAAAGAGCATAGTGCACTGGCATTAGACAGTTGCATCAGAGCACATTTGTGTCTTACAGAACTGTTAATGGTTCACTATTTATGGATGTTACTGTAAAAAAATAAATAAAAAAATCAATGCAAATTTATGGAATATTGCTCATCAGTTCTGCTTGTTTATGCAAATCTCAGGTGAGCCAGGGAATTTTTCTATAATGTATTTGAGGATGTAAATGCAAATTATATGAAAGTGAAATAAGAGGAGCAGTTATACAGTTGTCCACTCATCACTGCAAATAAAGTAAACATTTTTCATGACTGTAAACGTTTTAAGAAACATGCGAGACGAGAGGAATCATTTCAGTTTCTCAAATAAAGTTGTATGCATAGACAACCAGTAAAAAGTTTGGAATAATTAAAATCTGTTCATGTTTTTGAAAGTCTCTTCTGCTCTTTAAGGCTGCATTTATTTGAGCAAAAAAAAACTGTCAAAACAAGAGTTGGTTTCTATTATAATAAAAGAGTTGGTTTCTATTGTAATATATTGCAAAATGTAATTTATTTCTGTGTTAAAAACTATTTTCAACATCATTTCTCCAGGCTTCAGTGTCACATGACCCTTCAGAAATCATTCTAATATGCTGATTTGCTGCTCAAGAAACATTTCTAATTATTTTTGTTGAAAATGGTTGTGCTGCTTCATTTTTTGTGGAAACCAATACTTTTTTTTTTTTAAAGATTTCTTGATGAATAAAAAAAAGTTTCAAAGAATGCTTATTGATCAGTTTAATGCATCCTTGCCAAACAGAAGTATTAAATTCTTTTTGTTGAAATAAAAAAGTCTTACCCCAAACTTTTGAATGGTCGTGTATCATGGTTTCTACTGAAGTATGAAGCAAATAAACCTCTGTCAGTACAAACTTACTCAGAAGAAGAGGCAGCCACAGTGAATTCATCTCACATCTGCTTCTTGTTGATTCGCTGGTTGTCAATCTCAGGTTAGATCAAGACCTTTTGGAGTAATGAAAACAACATAATTAAGAACCTGAACTCCTAGACTCTTCAGATAAATCAACTGAAGGTAAATACTCACTCTGCCCTCAATACTCTCCTGTCCACTGATCGTCTAGATCTGATCCTGAACTCTACAGTCTCATCTCTAACAACAACTTATTCAGAGCGTGACTTTGCATAGAAACCCTCAACATTTCAATTGAGCCTGCATTTGCAAATAACTGGATGCAGTTGAAACATCTGAAGATGTTGTTGTTTTTTAAGCAGTATGCCTAATTGAGAACTGATTTCAGTTTAGCTAAGAATTTTCATTTTGAGCCACCATTGATTACGGCGATCAGTGTTTAGTTGGACTCTTGATCTTTAACCTTTTTTTTGCCTGCTGTAGCAATGCGTTTATAAAATCCATCAATAACAAAAAAAGCTAAAGTAAAACAGAACCAGAATGAAGTTTCAGTGCTTATCTGAAACATCTGAAGATGTGTCAGTTTGGCTCTTCACCCTTGATGCTTTCTTTTTGTTTTCTTTGGCTGCTATAACAGCATGTTTACAAAATGCATTTGGAGCAGCAAAAGCTAAAACAAAATGAGACCAGATAATATTTAAAAATCTAGTGATTTATAATAAACATTGATGGTCATATAATCATGAAGTGGACTATTTTACTGCTCTCATTTGAACTTTAATCAATGTTTTTAGTATTTTGCATGATTAAACCTCTGTTTTTATTGTTTAAACTAGCTTAATGCACAAAATAAGCTTTAATCTAACACATATTTTAGACACACATCGACATAAACAATCAGCATATGAATCTCAACAAAAGTGTCCATTAACAAAAAGTTTCATGCCGCAATGCATGCTGGGCAGAGATGGGCAGTAACGAAGTACAAATATTTTGTTACTGTACTTAAGTAGATTTTTCTGGTATCAGTACTTTACGTGACTACTTTTTACTTTTACTGCTTACATCTTCACACAAATATCTGTACTTTCTACTTCTTACATTTTAAAACCAGGCTCCTTACTTTAGTTTTAATCGGCATTTGGTGGATCACCATTTGATAACAAATCTTTAACTAGATAAAAAAGCTTGAAGTTGGCTTGAGAAAGCTAAGCAGGACGTTAAAAAAATTCTAAAAGCTAGAAGTTAGAAGGTTTTCAATTTGAAGTAGTTTTAAATATTAGATAGATAGATAGATAGATAGCATGATTCTAACATGATTAGCAAGTAACATGTTACTAGCATGTTGTTAGCATGATTCTAGCATGATTAACAAGTTACTAGCATGTTACTAGCATGTTTCTAGCATGATTAGCAAGCTACTAGCACATTGTTAGCATGATTAGCATGTTACCAGCATGTCGTTAGCATGATTCTAGCGTGATTATCAAGTTACTAGCATGTTTCTAGCATGATTAGCATGTTACTAACATTGTTAGCATGATTAGCAAGTTGCTAACATGATTCCAGCATGATTAACATGTTACTAGCATGTTCTTAACATTATTCTAGCATGATTAGCATGTTGTTAGCATGATTCTTGCATAATAAACAAGTTACTAACATGTTGTTACCATTATTAGCAAGTTACTAGCACATTGTTAACATGACTAGCATGTTACCAGCATGTCGTTCGCATGATTCTAGGATGATTACCAAGTTACTAGCATGTTACTAACATGATTAGCATGTTGTTAACATTATTCTAGCATGATTAGCATGTAACTACCTTGTTTCTAGCATGATTTTAACATAATAAACAAGTTACTAGCATTTTACTAGCATGATTAGTAAGTTATCAGCACATTGCTAGCATGATTAACAAGTTACCATTATTCTAGCATAATTAGTAACTAACATGATTAGCATGTTACTAACATGTTGTCAGCATGATTAGCAAGTTGCTAACATGATTCTAGCATGATTAACAAGTTACTAGCATGTTACTAGGATGATTACCAAGTTAGCATGTTACTAGCATGATTGGCATGTTGTTAGCATTATTTTAGCATGATTAGCAAGTAGCTAGCTTGTTTCTAGCATGATTAGCGTGTAACTAGCATGTTGTTATCATGATTCTAGCATGATAAACAAGTTGCTAACATTTTACTAGCATGATTAGTAAGTTACTAGCACATTGCTAGCATGATTAGCAAGTTAGCATTATTATAGCATGATTAGCAAGTAACTAGCATGTTTCTAGCATGATTAGCAAGTAACTAGCATGTTTCTAGCATGATTAGCAAGTTACCATTATTCTAGCATGATTAACAAGTAACCAGCATGTTTCTAGCATGTTTAGCATGTTACTAACATGTTGTTAGCATGATTAGCAAGTTACTAGCATGGATCGGTTAGTGTTGACTGGCAACGCGATTAGGCTCGCGCGCTCCGCCAAACAGTTTCTCGAGAGTGGAGTGGAAGCACCCGAGTGGATCATGGAGGCAAAACTCCTGACCTGTTCAAGACTTCAAGTGCAGGTCAGTTTCATCTGTAAACAGGCTACTAAGAGTTGCTAGCAGTTTAATGCTTAACTAAGTAAACAAAGACAAGAGAGAGCCTTTTTCTTATTTTGCACGGCCCCAGGCTAAGGTTTTAAACATTTATTTAAATGTGATGGCCATACAAAAAAAAAAAGTCCATGGTTTCAAAATTTGTTGTGGGTGTATGTGATGGCCTGATGAGTGTGAGATTTCCCGGCCCAAAATTTTGTCCCAGTCCAGCCCTGTTCTACATGGTGGTTTAGTCTTGATACATTCATTAGCTAACAAATTTTAAATGTAAGTTATTTTATATTAATGTGTCAATATGATGTGAGGTCCAGTTACCAGCGTGACACTAAAACATTACGTTTTACTTAAGTACATGTCTGAGCCCATACTTCTTTACTTTAACTTAAGTAAAAAAGTGTAGTCAGTACTTCTACTTTTACCAGAGTATTTTTAAACATGAGTATCTGTACTTCTACTTGAGTGAAGGATGTGTGTACTTTTGCCATCTCTGATGGTGGGTCCCAGCATGGTACAAAACTCCCAGCATGCATTGTGACATGAATAAAAGATGCAGCTGAATTATCCTATTATGTTCTTGAATTCTGACCATTTGCTTTTACTTTTACTGTTTTTTTCTTTTGTGACTTTTAACAGCTTGTTTTATGATGTTCAGAGTTGATCTGAATATTGGCGTCTAAATGTGTCTCAATACCCAGTTCGAAATGATGTTGTAGCATCATTGCGAGATGAATTCTGTATTAATGTTTTACGGGGATGTTTCTATCATACATTTGCGTGTTGTTTATTTTTCAGCGTTCAGTTTATTCTCTTACCTGCTTAATACAAGCAGGAACTTTGATCTTATCACATGGGGTATCATAGAGCTCATTTTAGTGCATGTTATTTGCATTCAACATCCTGTAAGAATAGTAAAAAGAGAAAAACCAGAACTACAACTGACTTCCAGCCACTGCGATGGAAAACAAACGAAGTAAAAGAATACATTAAATCTCTCAAGATCTCAGCAGAGGATGATTAAACAACTCCACAAACATCATTACCAGCTTTTTATTTTATTTCACAGAGGTGGGACTGTCAAGTCACAAGCAAGTCTCAAGTCAAATCCCAAGTCCTCAAAGAGTTAAAGTTAATGAGATAATTAAGTGACTAATTAAATAATGATTGTAAATAAGTAATGAACACCTGCTGTTAACAATCAACATCAGGTGCAATAAACAGAAACACAAGAACTACAACTGACTTCATCCACATCCTTGTCAAAATTTAGTCATCATTTAATTAGTCACCTAATTATCTTATTAACTTTAACTCTTTGAGGACTTGGGATTTGACTTGAGACTTGCTTGTGACTTGAAAGTCCCACCAGAAAATATAAATAGTCAGATATTAAACATCAGTGAGTCAGATTGCATAATTACAATGATGAATGCACAGCCATCGTCACCTGATCATATTTTCACTTGGTTTTTCTTGCCATAACTAGTGTGCTTTATAAACCCAAAATTGCAGCAGTTAAACAAAAACTAAGGTTGAAAAGTCAAGTGTCAAAGGGACAACTACAGCATAATTGCCATAACAGTGACTTCAAATGAAATCTAAATCTCTGTAATTCTCAATAAGAACTTTTGTAGACATATGAAATAAAAAATAAAGGCAATCTGGTTAGTAATTTGTGAAGCTGGTAATGCTGTTTGTGGAGTTGTTGAAGAGATTTAATGTCGTCTTTCACTTCACTTGATTTCTAACCTGTGGCTTGAAGTCATTTTTGTTTTTCTCTTTTGACTCTTCTTGTTGTTCCTCTTTCAATGATTCTGCTTGTTAACAGCAGGTGTTCGTCACTGATCACTCAATTTATTATTTAATTATTGCTTTAACTCAGGTCTCATCTAACAAGATGCTGAATGCAAATAACATGCAGATATAACATGATATGATAAAAGTTCCTGTTTGTGAAAATAAGTACAGTCAAGACGGACAGTTCTGACCTCTCAAAGTAGAACAGACACCTATGAGATCAAAGGCGGATATTGTGTTATCACACTCACGTTCTGTGTGGCTGATAAACAATACCATTTCAGCTCTGTTGTTTTTAGATGAGAATTTGTATGATGAACAGGACACTCAAAGTGCTTGCTATTTAATTCCATACGAAAGGCGTATTTATCATCCATTTTTACTTTAATACAAATGTGTTTTGTAGATTTTTATAAAAATATGACAACAATCATATATATCTCACAGAGATCGCACTGGCATAGTGTTTGGGAATATTCATGCATAATTTAAACATAACCACATGATATTAGATTAAAAAATAAAACATTTTAGAAAAGAACGGCACCATCACGGTTGTCTGAACCAGTGAGTTTTAAGATGTGTTGTCATCCATTTCCCATCGTGCTGCGCAATCCGATACAGCCGCCTCGCCGTCAGGATGACATCAGAGCAAGGCGGACGTAACTCGGGGTGATCACCAGTGATCGGCGCAGATTTTGCTCATCTCAAACGAGCCTAATAATATGATAATTCAGCTGCGTAATTCATTCATGCCACAGTGCATGCTGGGACCCAGCCTGCGTTACAGCATGAAGCTTTTTGTTAATGGTCACCATTGTTGAGATTCACATGCTGATTGTTTATGTCTGTGTGTGTCTGAAATGTGAGTTAGTTTAAAACTTAATTTGTGTATTAAACTAAGTGTTTAAAGGAGAAGTCCACTTCCAAAACAAAGATTCACCTATAATGTAATATAATTCATGTCTTTCTTTCTTCAGTCGTAAAGAAATTATGTTTTTTGAGAAAAACATTTCAGGATTTTTCTCCATATAATGGACTACTATGGTGCCCCGATTTTGAACTTCCAAAATGCAGTTTAAATGCGGCTTCAAACAATCCCAAATCTGGTTGTAAACGATCCCAGCCGAGGAAGAAAGGTCTTATCTAGTGAAACGATGGGTTATTTGAATAAAAATAAAGCAATTTATATACTTTTAAATGTCAAGCGCTCATCTTGTCTCACTCTGCCTGGACTGTTTTTTCCGTCCGGAATGTTTTTCATGTCAGTTAGGGTATGTCAAAAAACTCCCATCTCATGTTCTCCCTCCCTCTCCCTCGCTGTTTTACTCTTTTTGTTAAGGGTGTTTGATCTTCTTTGCATGTTCACTTTGCAAAGACTGTGTCGGAACTTCTGCAGCGATGTAGGATGATTTTCAGTTCAACGAGAGCAAGGCAATATGAGCGTTTGAGAATAAAAAGTATTTAAATTGTATTTTTTTAATGAAAATAGCCGATCGTTTTGCTAGATAAGACCCTTCTTCCTTGTCTGGAATCGTTTACAACCACATTTGGGATCATTTGAAGCTGCATTTAAACTGCCTTACAAATAAGCACTGAAACTTCTTGGTTCTGTTTTACTTTAGCTTTTTTTGTTATTGATGCATTTTATAAACACATTGCTACAGCAGGCAAAAAAAAGGTTAAAGATCAAGAGTCCAACTAAACACTGATCGCCGTAATCAATGGTGACTCCCTTGAATAAAAAACCTTAGCTAAATTGAAAATAGTTTTCAATTAGGTATTTTGCTTAAAAAAAAAACATTGTACATCTTCAGATGTTTCAACTGCGTCCAGTTATTTGCAAATGCAGGCTCAATTAAAATGTTGAGGGTTTCTATGTAAAGTCACGCTCTGAATAAGTTGTTGTTAGAGATGAGACTGTAGAGCTCAGGATCAGATCTAGACGATCAGTGGACAGGAGAGTATTGAGGGCAGAGTGAGTATTTACCTTCAGTTGATTTATCTGAAGAGTCTAGTTCTGGTTCCTTTCAGGTTGTTAACTGATGCTGTTTTCATTGCTTCAAAAGGTCTTGATCTGACCTGAAATCGACAACCAGCAAATCAACAAGAAGCAGATGCAAGCCGAATCCACTGTGGCTGCCTCTTCTTCAGAGTAAGTTTGACCTTTAGATAACCTGCTAATCACATCAAGGACAACATTTTGAAACAATGTTTCCACAACATTTATAACCTATATGTTACGTGGGCTATTGGCACATTTTGGTGGAGCACTGAAAGAACATCACACAAATCAGACGTCTAGCACTACAAAACAGACGTTTGTTTTAAATTGAAAATGAAAAAATAAATCTCTGTAAACACTTGCATTTTTACAACAGTATCCACCTTGTATTTCATTGCAGAAGTATGCAGTTTTCTGGTAATGTGTTGCCACAGATGAAATAACGAACTGCAGTACAAATCACTTTGTTAATAATAAGATTATACAATTAAAATAATATGGTAAGATAAACCAGTATGCAATATCAAGCAGCAAAACTAACACTAAATTTACAAATGGCTGTGCCTGCTGTTACAGGAAAAATATGGTGGATAAGTGCATCCCATCAGGTAATAAAAAGTTTTACACACTCTTGTGTGACCCTGCATTGTTATTTTCCTATGTTACCTATGTTACACTTAAGCTGATTTATAAATAAATGAGAATAATGGAATAATGATACTGATTTTTACATTACATTGTACTGTGTGGATTGTGGTTGTGCCTTTTTTAATGGTGCATTAATGTAATAGACCACAAGGTGGGAGTGTTGTATTTCAGCAAGAGGTCCGTGATGGTGATATTCTATTTTTTTTGTTTTTGTTTTTGTTTTGTTTTTTTGTAGCAGTGAGTGCCAGAGCATTCAATAGGCCTCTTAAAATTATTGCAAATGTTGCTTGTTTTTTTTTTTTTTTTTTTTTTTTTTCTCAAAAAAATAAGTTTTAAATACATTTCAAAATATACAAATGTCCAAAAGGCACAAATGTATATTCTAATACAATTTTCTAAATAAATATTTTATATATACTATTTTTTAACTAGTTTTAGTGTAAAGAACTTTTTTTTTTAATCAGAAAAACTTAATGCTTTTAAAAGTATATAACTATATTTTAAAAATACTTTTTGGAAAATACACAAAACTGGCCAAAAATATATTTAAGGATGAACTCACTATATGCTTTACACATTTTTTTTTTTTTTTACTTAATACTTAATACAACTTAATATCTTAAATCTGTTTGCTTCTTAAATGTATCTTAATTTAAGAATGTTTAGATATTTATGCTGGAAACCAAGACAGAAATACTAAGAAAATCCTTTTTGCAGAGTTGTATTGTGAGGAAGGACGTGGTTGGAAATGTAAATGAACATCAGAACTCTGAAAGAAAGAAACCCATGTATAATATCTTTATTTATAACGTAACAGATCCCTTAGCACACCAAAATAATATGCGTTAATCAATTATTACACAAATTTAAATTGGAGTTCACATGAAGCTATAGCAAATGTCTTTAAGAAAAAGGTAAGATGAATTATAGCTCTCTCAACTATAGCAGATATCATAACAACACTCAGTATACCACAATATGTCAATATGCAATTCGTAACAAAAAAAGAAAATGCAAAACAGGTCCAAAGTGGTCAAAAACAAATGAGAATCAAAACCCAAAACCGTGAACATTTTTCAAGAAGCTAAAAACAAACACTTAACAAGCCCTTCAACCAATGCACTTTCCATAGACATAATGATTTTTATATTGTATATAAACTGTATATTCTAAACCCTCACCCTAAACATAACCCATGCAGAAAACTTTTTACCTTTTTACATTTTCAAAAAATAAGTGGTTTTCCTCATGGGGACCAAAAAATGTCCCCACAAGGTCAAAAATGTCAGGTTTTACTATCCCTGTGAGGACATTTGGTCTTCAAAACACTGGGTTTTCCAAAACCTTACATTTCTTTTATGCATTTCTCCTCTTGTTTCCTAATCTAGTCTAATAAGCCTGTCACTTTGGATAAGAGCGTCTGCTAAATGCATAAATGTAAATAAGAAAACTAAATCAGAATTCAAAAAAATCTTTTTCATTTTGCACAAAATTTTAGCATCTGATTTGTCCTGTCATAGGGATTCAGACAGGGATTCTGTGAAAAGAGTCAGAGGTAAATAAAAACCATACTAGTTAACAAATGTGACTGTTTGGATATTCAGCTGTTTTTACAAACCTTTTTGGTACCCATCTCAGCTTCCAGTGGACGTCATCGTGAAATGTGCCATTAATTATGTTTTTCAGCTGAAAGACCGAATGGGAATTTTAGTTTATTTCAGTTAACTTTTCCATCTGTTTGCACAAAACTGTTTTAGAAGGTTTAAATAAAAATAACTATTGTTTAAAAACAACTATTGTGTATACCAGTACAAATTTAATTACTTTCATGATAATAATCTACATCCACAGTAACTGTTTCCACAATTATCAATGTATTTCTTTAATCATTATCTATATTTCTCGTGTGCATTCATTCAGTAATAATTCTGTTGCTGTAAAGTTGAAACAAGCTTGATGTAGTTATTGAATATTTCCCCACCTCGCCAATCAGTTCATTCTGAGCTTCATTTTTGTTACAATCAAGCGCCGTATTAGAGGAACACAACATTGTGAGGACCAGTGTCCTTTTGTTAGGCTCTGAAAATAAACAAAGACTATTTTGAACAATAGGAAATCTGTCTGCAAAAATACTCAAAATACTCATTTTCATGTCAGAATATGAAACGCAATAAACGCAAATAACAAAGCCAAATGTCTCTTTACCTGTATTTGCAATAGTAGTGACTGGATCACTTGTCAAATTTCCTGCCACGACACGGATTTTGAACGTATATTTTGTTCCTGGTTTTAAATTAGGATAGGTGATTCCTCTTTCAGTTGTATAGTTTGTTGTAGATTGGTCCCAAAACTCAGTGCGATATTCCACCATGTAGGTAATCAAGGCATTTATTGACTCAGATGGAGCATCCCATTTTACATTTATGGTAGTTTTGTTAGCACTGGCCATTAGATTTTTAGGGCTTTTAGGTCCTGTGAATTGATTTGTGAGATGTTTTATAGCTGAAATGAAAAGCTGATGAAGACATTAAGTTAAGCTACTGGAAAAATGAGCTGAAAAACAGTCATCGCGATTACTCACTGGTGTAGTCCGATTTATTGGTAGAGTGACTTCTCAGGTTACCATTGATAGTGACAACTGAAACAGTGTAATTCACTCCTGCATTTAGGTCTTGGAAAGTGTAATTCAAGAATGTAACATTCTTTGAAAACGTATAGTCGGATGTTTTGATTGTCACTTCGAATTTTTCATACTTCCCTACTATTGTCCAGTTGGCATACATGTTTTGGTAGTCGGGGCTCAAAGAGAGGATCACAGATTTTGGGACTAAGAGAAGAAAAGGATATGCAGTTTGTCAAAATTTGTTAAGTCTACAGAAAACAGAAAGCCTACAAAACTTAAGCAGTCATTTATGGCTTGTTTCCACCAAGTGGTACGGGTCAGTACAGTACAGTTCGGTACGATTAGGGACCGAACACCCTGATCCAGCTTGCGTTTCCATTGGCAACGGTATCCTTACTTGATGGGCGTGGTGTATGAAAGTAGCGATCGACGATAAAGTGCGACAATAGAGGGTATGCATTGACGTCACTGTCCCACCCGGACTGAGTGGCAAAAGAGCCTTCAGCGTGAGTGGATTTAATAGGGAAGATGCGAAAACGCGAGTAAAACAAACGATAATCAGTTTAAACTAAAGGTTGCTGAATTTGATATAATGTTCCTAACAACTTAACAAATTGATGCAGCCAGAAATCATGTTTTCTAGTGCTTATATGTGTCTGATTTTGACGTCGGGGAAAATAAGTAAAGCAAATTTGATACAAAATAAACAAATACAATGTAAATACAAAATAGGTTATTCTAAACCACGGTGATCAATTACATCATTGTTATATATGTCGTCATATCGTCCAACTGAAAAACGTACAGGGGTTGGACAATGAAACTGAAACACCTGGTTTTAGATCACAATTAGTATGATATTGGGCCTCCTTTTGCAGCCAATACAACATCATTTCATCGTGGGAGTGACAAATACAAGTCCTGCAAAGCAGCCAGAGGGATTTTGAGCCATTTTCCTCTTGCAGAACAGTGGCCAGGTCACTATGTGATGCTGATGTGGGAAAACGTTTCCTGACTCGCTCCTCCAAAACACCCCAAAGTGGCTCAATAATATTCAGATCTGGTGACTATGCAGGCCATGGGAGATGTTCAACTTAATTTTCATGTTCATTAAACCAGTCTGTCACCAGTCTTGCTGTGTGTATTGGAGCATTATTATCCTGATACAGAGCACTACCTTCAAGGTACAATGTTTGAACCATTGGGTGCACATAATGAAACTTTACACTCTGCTCTAACTGGTGTAATGTACAATAAGTGAAGATTGGGCACCAGACAGCGCAAATATAGCCATGAGACCTCCAATACTATATTGGCGAGTGTTTCAGTTTCATTGTCCAACCCCTGTATATAGCTTTTGTCAGTGTTTATTTAAAAACATCCAGTTATGCAAAATTTAAGATGGTAAATATTTAGCTGATGACTTGTCAATACGATATACTACAATACAATATATAGGATATGATTTTACTGCACAATGCAACATATTAACATGAAATGATAACTGCAAATCCGTGTTTCGCTGCCTGGAGACCATTTGTTTCTTTGAATTGCAGCGATTAATTTGCTTCTCTTTTCAGTAGCTTTCAGCAGTCTGTAAAAATATACCTCAGGTTTCTTGTGAAATATCTTTGTACAGTCAATTGCAAAGCTCGTTCTGGTTTTAGAGGTGTTTTGTGTGTTCTGTCGCAGCATTCGCACTGAAACCAACGCTGCCACTCAGTCATTTTGCCACTCAGTGGGCGGAGCCGCAGCCACTCCAGCGGACGGTGACGTCACATGAGGGTTTCACAGTGGTGCGGCCGCCATTTCAAATTAGTATTTAAATGACAATACTAAAATGTCATTTAGTATTGTCATTCCATTGTCTTTCTTTTGCGTGCGTGTGGATTCGTTGCTGTTCCTGTTCGTTCCTGTTTCCTATTGTGGATTATTTAATAAATGTGCATATCCTGGACCTCCTCGTCAGTACTCCTCATTCCCCACACACCACGCCGTGACACCCATTGCGTATCATACGTCAAGTCATTTGAAGTCAATTTCTGCGTATAAATAAGTAGTAGCCTACAGCAGTACGCACTTTCATGAGATCGGGTGACAACCGAGGTAGATACCTGAGGTAGACCGACTCTAATCACCCAGACACTGCCGCTTTGACAGAGTACCGGTGTTGTGCCCATTTTCAACCCCCGGCCATATTATTACCCCCTCTCGTTTAAATCGCTACCTGATTTGCCTAATCCTAACCTCACACCTAACCCTAAACCTACCAATACTGAGGGGTAATAATCTGGCGGAGGGTCAAATTTCTGCATAACACCCAAGTATAAAATGTTTCATTCTGAAACTTTGCCATATACCAATGTGTTTTTCGCAATACCTTTTAAAAATTTTTATGTTTTAACCTTTATTTATTAAATGTTACATCCAAGTGTATATAAGTGCCTCATTCATTCAAGTAAATGCATGGGTAATTTTGCAAACATGTGTTAAATATTTTATCTACACTTAAAACTGCTGGTTTTTGCTGTACTTACATGGTTTTGTAGATAAATTGTTGTGTAAATAAATTTTACTCATGCCAGCTTGATCAACTTGAGTTCTTTAATGGACTTTAAAATTGCTTTCATAATAAAATGAGATGTTTACAGATTTGTTAAGTCGTGTTATTTATGTATTCTAATCTATATAATTAAAATGAAAGTAAACGTTTTGGCTAGGTAATGTTATCAATTTTAAATGAGATATTAATGAACAGTACACGTTAATGAACAGGCTAAGTCTGGCGTGCTGCGCAACGGGCCGATACCGGCTTGGATGGATGCGGCAGTGTCAGTAAGTTACGGCTGTCTCAGATTAATTGGGTCCAGAATCTGGCAATGAGTACACAGACATCCAGGCCGGGCACGGCAGAAGTCTCTGGCAGGTGAGAATTTACCTGAAACTGGCCCGAGTGTATGGAGAGGGATTGTGTATGAGGTCAAAATGGTACGTTTTCACTAAACTTTAGTGGAGTCAGCAGTTCGCTTGACAGTAAATAAGGATATAATCCTAATGTATCTACTTAAAAAACAAACAAACATTGTTTTTTGTTGTTGGTGAAGTTTTATTTTGGTTTCCAATCACCAAGGAGAGGCTACACAATGTCCTAAAGATGGCGGCCGCGACAAAAAAGTCACGTGACTGAAACCCATGAATAAGCACCTCTAAGCAAACTCTGCCTCTTTTTGTTAAATATCAGTTTTAATGAAAATAATAGCCATTATAAAAGTATAAGTACAAAGTATAAAAGGCTTATATATGAGGAAATAAAGAGAAAAGCAAACAATTCAGTCAAACGTATGCTACAAAGTCAGCGCTGTACTACGGTAAAGTTCAAAATATTGTAGCATCGTGCAACTTCCCAGAATAAATAGGCAGGAGACGGAGATCCGGTTCAACAAACAGCCAACGGCCCTTTTTTTTAATTTCCTGAACTTACAACCTAAAACATGGGTATCAGGAGGCGTCCTAATTTTAATCTTTCCATTTCTCCGTGAGCTCTCTTCCAGCTCCCCTTTTTCTCTTTCCTTCCACTCTGAATTGACCAACGCGCTCTTACTTTTTCAGCGCACCTGCCCCCTCCCCTAAACTATTCCCCCCAGACGCCTCCCCCCACAGCAGATAATAAAGTGAACACACTTACAACGAGGAGCAACTGGCCATAGCACCACAATATATACTTGAACATACTTTGTGCTCAACCAAAACGATATGACCAGGAACAAATAATAGATTCATGAGACCAGCGATTGCCTGTTAATATACCCAAAACGAATTGTATCTCATGTCTAATCACTACAGACTGTCAGAATGTCAGAAGGACTAGCCGAGAAAAAGGCTGCTCTAGGCGGATACATGAGCACTGAGCACCCGGTGATCGCCTGGAGCTCCGAAATCGGCATAGCAAAATTTGAAATTTGAGTTTTAAACAACTACATTCTCATCTGAAAAACTCTTAAAACTACATTTCATGACACAATAACAGCAATATTTTGAAAATTAGGCGGGTTTTGGGCAATGACGTTTCGCAAGTCCACAAGAACTGACAAGAACGCACATTGTCTGTGTGAAAATATAAAAGGATAAAATACACTGTTATAATTTTTTGTGTTTGCACTCTGATGTAACTAAGCCCAACACGCATGAACAGCACAGCAGAACGAGTGAAAGACGCTTTATTAGTGATGGGTCGTTCTTGAACGATTCAAATCTTTAATGTGACTCAGAAAGTCACACGTTAACACTCGTTCAGTCACACATGCCCAACATCCTATTAGGTTCTGTACTGGAATTAGTTCACCTGTTTCGAGTCTTCAGGTTTTTCGAGTCGTTCGTTCATCTTATTGGGCTGTCACGTGATGAACGAACGACTCGAACCTGAAGAACTGTCAGATAAGCGGTGAGGTGAACTGATCATAGACTAGAGACCCAGGTAAACAATTAATCTTTTATAGCATTATAGTTTTGTCTTGTTTGTAGTGTGATCAATGTTTGTGTAAACAGTAGATGGGTTAGAGAAGTAACACGTAACATTTTAATGATATTTTGCTAAAATGAACGACATGACTCAAAAAGATTTGTTCGTTTTGCTGAACGAGACTCAAAGGTCCGAGTCGGTAAAATGATCCGAACTTCCCATCACTACGCTTTATCCCCTTGTAGCAAGCACAAGTGATGGTTCTATTCAACCAATCAACATTCTGCAGTGAGTTTAGCTCCACTCTTTTGGTACCCTTTGCTGTGCTAGGTACCCCAATGGAAGGGTACCAAAAAAGTGGTACGGTACGATTCGCTATTTTGGTACCATTCACAACTTTTAACAATGGAAACGGACATAATTGCGTACTGAACCGTACCGCTCGGTGGAAATGACCCATTAGACAACACTCATAAACTCTCCTTCGGCAGCTTATGGAAGCCAAAGAATAATAATAATAAAAAAAATAATTGTAAAAGTATGAATTGTGAAAGCATGAAATGCCTTTAGTAATGTAAAAAACTGAGCATGAGACTCACGTGTGTATGCCGGGATTGCCACCATTTTTCCTGGTAGTTTGCCATTCTTTGTTAGTGCTGCAACACACAGACAAAACTTGCTGCCGTCTGATTCGATACTCTTTCTGATGAACTCGTCTTCTGTATTGTTACAGTCTACAGTGTTGTTGTTTGTGGTCGTGATGAAGTTTGTCGTACTGCTGCTGCTTGTGGTCGTGATGAAGTTTATTGTACTGTCGTTGCTTCCTGTGGTAATGTCAGAGTTTGTCATGTTGCTGCTTGTTGTACTGCTGCTACTTGTTGCAAAGCTGCAGTCAGTACAATTATGGTTGTGATTGACTTCTGTAAGACAGTATCTGTATCCTGAATGTCCTCCCTCAGGTGGATCCCAAAGAACTGTTATGACTAAGCTTTCATTGTCTGCTGATCTTAGGTTTCTGACAGTCGAAGGTGCTAAAACATAAATATCAACAAAAGCAGTTAGTCCATGAAAATGAGTTTCTTTCCATAGCTGTGGCCACAGGAACGCTTGTTACTCTGACAATAGTGTAGTTATGTTTCCTGAATTCGAGGTTAAATTACAATAAAAGCACATTTACTGAATAAATCCCTTGATGCGCAATGAAGGATGTGATTGGATAACTGGACTAACCTGCAGAATAATTGCATAACGCAGCATCTCAGATGTTGGTTGCCAAAATCAGTCATTAAAATGGTTTGATATTGATTTGATAAAGTTTATACTTTCAAAGTCAAAATGTGGGTTCCCCTAATGCAGCCACTTGCATTTTTATTCCAGATACATGTGTTTTATGCCAATTTCCCAGGAAGTGTGAATTTTATTATTTTTAACTAGAGTTACTATTGTTAACGAAATCTAAAACTGAAGCAAAATTTCCATCTGTTAATTGAAAATAAAACTAAAATAAAATATAAATATTAGATGAAAAACAATCTAAACTAATATTTAAATCTTGCCTTGCCAATAAACTGAAAAAAATGTAAAGTTGTTTTAAAGTATGAAAATTAAAAAAAAAAATAAATAAATAAATAAAATTAAAGCGCTAAAAATATTAACTAGAAATAAATATATAAATTATAAATAACACAAAAACTAAAAATATTAATACTGAAATCTAAAATAACACCGTCTTAAACATATGGGATGAGGTGCTTTATTCGCAATTGTTTTATGTGATATTTCAGTTTTGTGCATAATTTGAATTGTAAAAATTGTCCGAATAAAGCACCAAACAATTTAAACCTAAATAGGAATTAAAAAAACAATAAAATGACAAAACACACAATGAATTAAACTACAATTAACATGAAAACTATAATAAAAGCTCATTTATCAGTGAAACTATACTAAAACTCAAATGATTAAAATGTATGTGATGTTTCAATTTTGTGCAAAAGCTACATTTGCAGTTACGGGTGGAAACATGGTTTGAATAAATGGATACAGTCAAGTGTGAAACTTTCTGCACTTACTGGTGTAATCAGAAATGTTGCTTCCCACACCTTCAAATGTCTCATTTACCACAGCTCTAACTGTGAATTCATACTCGGTTCCTGGAATAAGACCCGTAATATTGCACTCTTCACTAGCGCACTTTTGTTCCGCAGGTTTTGATTCGTTTCTGAAAGTTACTGAGTAGAAATGACGGTTTCCTTCTGGTTTACTCCACTTGAGGTTGATGCTAACAGATGTCACATTCACTACTGTCAGATTTTGCACATCAGAAGGCTCTAAAAAAGGGACAGCATGGGTCATTTTGCTCATTAGTCATCATGTTGAAAACCACGTTGCACACAATGATGTCAAGTGTGAGTCTACTTACGGGTGTAGAAGGAGATGTTCTGCGGATTGAGATCCCTGCCACATTTCACTGGAAACACCTGAACTGCGTACAGAGTTCCTGCCGTCAGATTCTGTATGTGTTCGAAAAGGTCAGTCTGGTTAAATATCTGGTTAAGTGTTTGGTTAAATGGCTGGTGCTCAGTGATCTCCACTCTGTAGTGACTGATGTTTGCAGTACTGGGTCCCTCAGTCCAGCTCAGATTGGCTGCACTTGTGTTCACGTCGGAAACGTTTATCTGGCCAATAAAACGCTCTATGGACAGACAGATGCAATGATGTATATCAGCAGAAACTTACTTAATCACACTCTTAAAAAGAAAGCTTAAAAAAGAGGTTTGATTTTGGGTTCCCCAAAGAACCTTTCAGTCAACAGTTCTTAAAAAAACAATTTTTGCTTTAGTGTGAAGAACATTTTAATAATCTAGAGAACCTTTTTCTACTATAAAGAACCTTTTCCCATAAAGAGCCATTTTGGGTTCCCTAAAGAACCTTTCGCTAAACAGTTACTAAACAAACCATTTTTTATAAGAGTGATTACTTAAAAAATAAACAAATAAATAAAAATTGCAAAATAGCACCAATTTGGTCAGGGCTGGCCCTGTATATAAGAAAAAATGTCTTAAATGATTGAATAACACTTTCATGTTTATCTGGTTATTTTATTTTGTTATACTGATTTACAAGCTGAATAATTCAGAATATTTAAGCTAATTCAGATTAAAACTAAATAAATAATTAAAACTAAAACGATCCAATAATTGGAACCCCTAAAAGATTCTCATATGAAACGCCTGATAGAACTCTTTAAGGTTCTGTATAGAACTTTTTCATCTCAAGTTGTTTTTTGGCAACAATGCTTTCATTAAGAACCTTTAACATCCATGAAAACTTTCATTAAAGGTTCTTTGAATTTTTAAAAATGTCCTTAAACTGATTAAACTAAGAACTGTTCAGTTATTAAAAAACTGAGTTTTTTGGTCACAATTAAAAAAAAAAAAAAAAAAAAACATGCCAATGAAGCATATTGTCACTTCGTATTCAAATTTAAACTTTTTGTTATGCATTGAAATCATTTATAAATCCTTACCATCATAACAGATGAAGGGTAGACTTTTATTGCAGTCGTCTTCCTTCCACATGCCAAATCTGAGCAGGACCACACAAGCGTCCTCAATGTACTGTTCAGGATCTGGCTCGGGTTCAAAGATGCAGTTGCTGCTGGTGGTGCTCTTGGTTGTGGTGCTGTTTGTTGTGGCATTAAAGGTGGTGCTAAATTTTGTGGTCTTAGGGGTGGTGATGTACGTTGTGTTAGGGGTGGGGATGTATGTTGTGCTAGGGGTGGTGGTGTACGTTGTGGTCTTAGGGGTGGTGGTGTATGTTGTGTTAGGGGTGGTGGTGTACGTTGTGTTAGGGGTGGGGGTGTACGTGTTAGGGTGGTGGTGTATGTTGTGTTAGGGTGGGGGTATGTTGTGCTAGGGTGGTGTGTATGTTGTGTTAGGGGTGGGATGTATGTGTGTTAGGGGTGGTGGTGTACGTTGTGTTAGGGGTGGGGATGTATGTTGTGCTAGGGGTGGTGGTGTATGTTGTGTTAGGGGTGGTGGTGTACGTTGTGTTAGGGGTGGTGGTGTATGTTGTGTTAGGGGTGGTGGTGTATGTTGTGTTAGGGGTGGTGGTGTATGTTGTGTTAGGGGTGGTGGTGTATGATGTGGTCTTAGGGGTGGTGGTGTATGATGTCTTAGGGGTGGTGGTGTATGATGTGGTCTTAGGGGTAGCAGTCGGTGTTTTACTACAATCACTTATGGCACTTTCAAGTTCATAACATGTCATATTTAAGCAAAAAAGCATTTCGGCCAGTAAAGGACACGTATCGTCTAATGTGTAATTTTGAAATATTGTGGAAGTCATTGGAGCAGCTGTAACTGTAGTGGTTTGTGATGGGATCACAGTGGTAGACGTTGGGGTGGTTATGCTAGGGTGGGTGCTCAGTGGACTTTGTGTAGTTGAGGAACATACAGGAATCAGTTTCTTTTCTTTATTTGGAACAGGGTGACCAGGGTACCAATTCTGATATGTAACAGGATCCCCATTGGACCATTTGGCCCACGGGAAGGAGCCATTGTAACTCTTGCGGAGTCCAACCCAGTAGTCTGAAGAGAGGTTACGCACAATGAGGTGGACGTTCCTGCTGGTGATGGTCGTCAGTTCTTTAAAACAGGACTGACAGTGGAATCTGGCCTCATCCCATGTCGCATTGGGTGACTGAAGAAAATACTGTTCTTCTGCCCATACGACTGAGCCTGAATGTGATCATTTGAGAAACAATTCGTAATGTTCGCATACACCTCAAAAATAATGCTTCTCTTAACACTCTGGTGCTCTTCTCATTTAGGGGTCATACTCATACTCATACTATATATATCTCCTTGGTCCAAATGCAATGACAGGGTGTCCTGCCTGCCTGTCAATCTACATATTTGCATACTTCCACACAGCCAATAGCGAGACTTCTGGGGCGGGGCTAATGTAACAGGCGGAGCCGGAAGGTGTTTTTGTCCAGGATGAAAAAAGAAATTCAGTTTCCGTTAAAGACGTGCAAGTCAAAAGTCAAAGACTTTCCAAAATACAGAGGTACAATGGGGTGAAACAAAAGTAAACACTGGCGGTGTTTTTACAAGATGGAAGAATTTGATGGAATGTTTGGGTTTCTTTCTCGACAGGTAAACTAGACTTAAAGTTAAAAATAGTGATGGCTTGTTTCGAAACACTGCTTCACGAAGCATGGAAACCTTTACAAATCTGATAAAGTCATGTGGTTTCAGTAAGTGAGGCTTGGTTACATCATAACTCTTTTGAAGTTTCATTGGTTCACCACTGGGGGGCGATGATCTCTGTGAATCTGTGAACCAGTGGCGAACCATTGAACAAGCGTCTATACTGTAGTTTTTACCTGATCCAGGATCAGTTTTATAAATATGTAGATGTTTTGTATAATCGAAGAAACATTTGTAAGACATTTGTATAATAAAATGCAATAATAGTAGTTAATAGTCCTGTTTAGCTGATCCATAGAACAAACAAAACAAGCCCTGCAAATTGATAAAAGAACATATGTGATCCTGGACCACAAAACCATTCATAAGGGTCTTTTTTTTTTCAATTGAGATTTTCTGAAAACCTAATAAATAAGTTTTCCATTGATGTATGGTTTGTTAGGATAAGACAATATTTGGCTGAAATACAACTATTTGAAAATCTGGAATCTGAAAAAAATCAAAATATTTAGAAATCACCTTTAAAGTTGTCCAAATGAAGTTCTTAGCAATGCATATTAATAATCAAAAATTAAGCTTTGATATATTCATGGTAGGAAATTTACAAAATATCTTTATTAAACATAATAAAAAGATATTTACTAACATAAAAGGAAAATCTATAATTTTGAGCCATGCAATGTATTGTTGGCTTTTGCTACAAATGTATCCATTCTACTTATGACTGATTTTGTGGACCAGGGTCACATGTATTATATAGACACTTAATATTTAAGGGCATTAGATGATTTGTTAATTGCATTTAATACATTACACTTTCAATGAAACATTTGCAATGGGTTTGTAAAAGCTGTTTTATGCACGTTTGGTCTGAGTTTTCATTGCATTTACATTGTTTGACCAGCAGGCGTCACCAGGGTGTGGCATTTCAAACGCTGCGAAACTCATTTTGTAATGCAATTGATTCAAAGCTTTAAAAAGCTTAATTTCCCATCATTAGTTAAAAGATGTCTTAATATGTTGGACCTTTTATTGGAAGTAGTTTACTTTTAAATGTTGAGTCATGCTTTTATATTTATAGACTTGTAAGAGCTGTGTCTGTGATGGTTGAGTTGGGAAAGCATAATGTGTGAAGGTTGTTTGAAAACATGCCTTATTTTTAATAGTTCCACTAGGTGACGCTAGTGGTGCAAAAACTGCCTAACCGAGCTTTAAAAGTGACCGAACACCTCAAATGTAACTGTTTCAGTAATATAATTTTTTCTCTTTCCCCAACATTAATGTGATTTTTCGTAATCTATGACGTAATGCAAGGTTTTCTGACTTTCTGAGGTTGCAAAGTTATACAGTAGGGGGCAGACTTGTCAATGTTCTGTTATGTTGGTGTTAAAAGTAGTTTCTGTTTGAGCGTGCATTTAACCATGGACAGCACAAGTGAGTTTTTCTTGATGTTGTTTAGGTCCGTTTAACCTCTTTGAATCATGTTTCCAACTCTTTTTGTGTTCACATACCAATCCATTGACCAAAAAATAAAAATAAAAATAAAAACATTATATTTTTTGGTCAAAAGTGACTGAAGAGCACCAGAGGGTTAAGTATGTTAAAATATCTAGAAATACTTCATGTATTTTAAATAAAAGTGCATGGCGTCTTTGTGCACCAGCATTAGACAGTTGCATCAGAGCATACTTGCGCCATTTAAGGATGTTACTGTAAACAAAATCAATGCAATTATATGGAATATTGTTCATCACTTATGCCAGTTTATGCAAATATCAGGTGAGTTAAGGAGTTTTTTAAAGAAAGTTTTTAGGATGTAAATGCATATGATATGAGAGTGAAATAAAAGAGGAGCAGTTATACAGTTGTCCACTCATCACTGTAAATGAAGTAAGCATTTTTCATGACTGTAAACGTTTTAAGAAACATGCGGGACAAGAAGAATTATTTAAATTTCTCAAATAAAGTTGTATGCATAGACAACCAGTAAAAAGTTTGGAATAATTAAGATCTGTTCATGTGTTTGAAAGTATCTTTTGCTCACTAAGGCAGCATTTATTAGAACAAAAAATACAGTCAAAAACAGAGTTGGATTCTATTGTATATATATTGCAAAATGAAATTTATTTCTGTGTTGAAAGCTGCATTTTCAGCATTACGTCTTCAGTGATTTTTCACATGATCCTTTAGAAATCATTCTAATACACTGATTTGCTGCTCAAAAACATTTATGATTATTTTGAATGTTGAAAACGGTTGTGCTGCTTCATATTTTTGTAGAAACCATGATAGTTTTTTTTTTAAAGATTCTTTAATGAATATAAAGTTTAAAAGAACGCTTATTAATCAGTCTAATGTATCCTTGCCAAACAGAAGGATTCAATTCTTTTCTTTGGAATAAAAAAGTCTTACCCCAAACTTCTGAATGGTAGCATATCGTGGTTTCTACTAAAGTATGACGCAAATAAACCTCTCTCAGTTTACAAACTTACTCAGAAGAAGCGGCAGCCACAGTGAATTCATCTCACATCTGCTCCTTGTTGATTCGCTGGTTGTCAAGACCTTCAAGACCTTTCAAAGTAATGAAAACAACATCAATTAACAACCTGAAAGGAACCAGAACCTAAGATGAACTAGACTCTTCAGATAAATCAACTTAAGGTAAGGTAAGGTGATACTCACTCTGCCCGCAATACTCTCCTGTCCACTGATCGTCCAGATCTGATCCTGAGCTCTACAGTCTCATCTCTAACAACAACCTATTCACGGCGTGGCTTTGCATAGTAACCCTCAACATTTCCATTGATTCCACTGAAATAATTTGAAGATGTTTTGTAATTTTTTATTTTTTTTTCTTTTGAAGCAGTTTGTCTCATTGAGAATTAATTTTGGTCTAGCTATAATGTTTAATGAACATGTTTCATAGAATGTAGAATGATTTTTTTTTTTTTTTTTTGGGGGGGGGGCTGCTGTAGCAGTGTGTTTATAAAATGCATTTGGAGCAACAAAAACTAAGATAAAACAAAACCAGACATTATTGAGAGATCTGGCAAATTATAGTAACTATCAATGATAATTTATTCATGAAGTGGACCATTCTACTGCTTTCATCTAAAAAAAAAATAAAACAATTTAACTAATTCTTATTTGTGTTGTACATTTTGGACACATCCAGACATAAACAATCAGCATATGAATCTCTACAATGGTGACCATTAAAAAAAGCTTCATGCTGCAATGCCTGCTGGATTCCAGCATGGTACAAAACTCCCAGCATGCATTGTGGCATGAATAAAAAATGCAGCTGAATTATCCTATGTTCTTGAATTCTAAACATTTGCTTTTACTTTTGCTGTTTCCTTTATGACTTTTAGCAGCTTGTTTTCTGATGTTCAGAGTTGATCTGTTAGCTGCATTTTTAGCTGATTGTCACCATTGTTGATTATTGGTGTCTAAATGTGTCTCAATGCCCAGTTTTAAATGATGTTGTAGCATCATTGAGAGATGAATTCTGTATTTTTATTTTGCAGGGATACTTTTATTATACTTGAGTGTTTGCAGTTTTTTTGTTCTGTTTTCCAGTATTCAGTTTAACCTTTCTCTAGAAATACAAGCAGAACTTTTATCATATCTTATCACATTATCACTCATTGTAGTGCATATTATTTGCATTCAACATCACGAGACCAGCAGCTTTGTTTAGAAAATTTTGCTTAGAAGTCAGAGATGTAGTCAAGACCGAAGTTAATGCAATAATTAAATGAGAAATTGAGTGATTAGTGACAAACACCTGCTGTTATTCAGCAGAATTACCAAAAGAGAATCAACAAGAACAGTAAAAAGCAGAGGTGGGACTTTCAAGTCACAAGCAAGTCTCACAAGTCTGAAAGAGTTAAATTTAATGAGATAATTGACTAATTAAGTGATGATTGTGCATTAGTGATGAACACCTGCTGTTAACAATCAACATCACTGAAAAAAAGAGAAACACAAGAATTACAACTAACTTCAGACACAGCCTTAGATGAAATCAGCTGAGAAAAAAAAAAAAAAAACACTCACACACAAAGCCATTGTGGTCAGGGTTTGCTTTACACTCTTAAAAATACAGGTGCTTCACGATGCCATAGAAGAACCTTTTTTGTCTAAATGGTTCCGTAATGAATTTTTAACATCTGAACATTTAGCATTGCAGCATGAAGTATTGTGTTGATTGTCACCATTGTTGAGATTCATATGCTGGTTCTTGATGTCTGTATGTGGAATTAGTGCTGGGGTTATTTTTTTAGTATGTATTGCATAGTTTTAAAATTCATTCTCTGTAATTATTAGAGCAACACCACCTTTGCATGCTATAGTTTCACTGGGTTGATTATGCAAAACCTAAAAATACTAGAAAGTATAAAAAATGCTGTTTTGATTATAATTCATCCAGCTCATGATGATAGTCTCATCATATAAAAACAGCAAATATTGCCTCACTATACAACACCACACGCATCACTACAAAAAGAAATCTAATGCAAGAAATCAAGGGCCAAGAGTCCAACTAAAGCAAACACTGATCTCCATGATGGTGGCATCATTTTAACCGATAAAACATCAACATCTGATCCTCTGTAATTCTCAAAAACAGCAGATGTTTTTCACTAATGCACAATCATCATTTAATTAAAATAAAAAAACAACTCTTTGAGGACTTGAAAATCCCACATCTGTTAATTACTGCTTATTTGCGTTGCACACTTCTGATGCATTTACTTTTTTCTGTTTTGTTTTTTGTTTTTTTAATGCGATCAGTTAAGTGCGCAAAATAAAATTTAAACCGACACATATTTTAGACACACACCGACATAAACAATCAGCATATGAATCTCAACAAAGGTGACCATTAAAAGAGCTTCATGCTGCAATGCATGCTGGGTCCCAGCATGGTACAAAACTCAGAGCATGTATTGTGGCATGAATAAAAGGTGCAGCTGAATTATCCTAATATTTTCTTGAATTCTAAACATTTGCTTTTACTTTTGCTATTGTTTACTTTGTGACTTTTAGCAGCTTGTTTTCTGATGTTCAGAGTTGATCTGTTTTTGATCATTGTTAAATATTGGTGTCTAAATGTGTCTCAAATGCCCAGTTTTAAATGACATCGTAGCATCGAAAAATGAATTCTGTACTAATGTTTTACACGAACACACTTATAAAATACTTTTTTGTTTGCTTTGTTTTCCAGTATTCAGTTTAATCTTTCTCCTGAAATACAAACAGGAACTTTTATCATATCTTATCACATGTGGTATCATAAAGCTCATTGTAGTGCATATTATTTGCATTCAACATCGTAAGACCTGAGGCTTTGTTTAGAATTTTTTGCATGGAAACCAGAGATGTAGTCAAGACTGAAGTTAATGCAATAATTAAATGATTAATTGAGTGATTAGTGACAAACACCTGCTGAATTACTGAAAGAGAATCAACAAGAACAGTAAAAAGAGAAAAATAAAAAATAAAAACTACAACTGACTTCCAGCCGCAGTCACTGACGTGAAAGAAGACATTAAATCTCTCAAGATCTCAGCAGAGGATGATTAAACAACTTTAACAGAGAGAGGTGAGACTTTCAAATCACAAGCAAGTGACAAGTCAAATCCCAAGTCCTCGAAGAGTTAAAATTAATGAGATAATTAAGTGACTAATTAAATGATGATTGTGCATTAGTGATGAACACCTGCTGTTAACAATCAACATCATTTGAAGAAAAGAAACATAAGAACTACAGCCGACTTCAGCCACAGCCTTGGATGAAATCAATTGGGGGAAAAACTCTTGACCCTTTTACTAATTCAAAGTAATTTGCTTTTAAACAAATGTAATATTGTTTCACAGCAAACATTTGCGCATTGATAAAATAAATAAAATAAAAGCCTTATTAAACAAATGCCACCAAAATGCTTCAATACTGGCGGATCGATACCAACGTTGGTATTGGTATCAGATTGATACTTTAGGTTAAATTTCGCTCCTCTACAGTTAATACGTTACTTAATACATTCAACAAAGAGTAGTCGTGTGTGTGTGTATATGCAGTTCTTTTTATGTCTCATATGCAAACGTTGCTGCTTCTTTCCTGCTGTTTTGTCGTCATGCTGTCATGTGACTCAGCGCCTCTACTATACTTTTGGCTACAACAAGAGATGGATCGGTAGAAATCCACTACTTTGGCAACTACTGATGTACCTTATTTTTCAATGCAAAAGTAAGCTTTTTTTCTGTGAATGTGCGAGGCTTCCGCTTCATTAGGCACGGTAGGGATATTGTGAAAAAAATGAGAAAAGTGCAATAAACAATTTTTATAATTAAGACAATACATTAAAATTAGCCAGACCCATTATATTTACAGAATTTGGCCTTTTTATACAGTATCACTGTCTTCAACTATTAAGCCACGATAAACGTTTTCTTCATAATGGTTTTCTATCAAAGTAAAACTCTTAATATGCATGCACTTTGCATTCATATCCCGGGCTGCTTGCTTGCATATAGTTTGCATCATCAGTGTACTAAGTTTGCAAGCAGAGGTGCCCCAGAATATGAAAGCAATGCGTAAAGTTTCATGTTAAGGGTTTTCCTCCCATAGAGTTATAAAGAAATACTTAACATGGCTTAATTAAAAAAAGTAAAATTAAAAAATTAAAATTAAAAGGCTAAACTAAACTTAGCCTTTATATAGAAGCTGTCTATAGAACAAATAAAGCAAGCCTTGCAAATTAATATAAAAAAAAAAAAAACATATATTATACAGACACTTCATATTGAATAGTGTTTTATTTTATTATGCGTTTTTTTAGCCTATTTTGTGTTGCATTTACACACTTTTGACCAGCAGGCGTCACTAGCATGTGGTGTTTCAATTAATCATTTTGCGAAGCAATTGGTTCAAAGCTTCGAAAAAGTTGGTTTCCCCTATCACTACTTCTAATAAAACACTTGCAGTTGGTTTGTAATGCATTTTTATGCATGTGTTTCTTGCACTTACAACATTTCAAAAAAAAAAGAAAAAAGAAAAAGAAAAGTTTTGAAAAGCTTAGTTTCTCTCTTCACTTCACACACTCATATTCTGAATAAATATGACCCTGGAGCACAAAACCAGTCATAAGGGTCCATTTTTTGAAATTGAGATTTGGACATCATCTGAAGCTAAATAATTAAGCTTTCCATTGATGTATGGTTTGTAAGGATAGGACAATATTTGGCTGAGATACAACTATTTGAATATCTGGAATCTGAGGGTGCAAAAAAATCAAAATATTGAGAAAATGACCTTTAAAGTTGTCCAAATGAAGCTCTTAGCAATGCATATTACTAATCAAAAATTAAGTTTTGAGATATTTACAGTAGTAAATTTACAAAATATCTTCATGAAACATGATCTTTACTTAATATCCTGATGATTTTTGGTATAAAAGAAAAATCGATCATTTTGACCAATGCAATGTTTTTTTGGCTATTGCTACAAACTGGTTTTGTGGTCCAGGGTCACATATTGTCATGTGTTCTTGAATCAGTCTGTGCTTTTCATAGGATTTTGATGATTGCTTGGTTCAGATATTGGGAGTTTCATTGAAACAAAAAAAATCTATCAAAACATCTGTCAGTGAGGTTTCCTGTGACCTGTTTAATGAAACAGATCATTAAACCAGATGCGTTCAGAGCGTTGAACCAATCAAACAGTGAAACTGTGAGTTTGAGGTGAAAATCAGATTTGCATTGGCAGCTTTAGTGATTCTGATCGTCTCAGAATAGAGCAGCTCCGTCTCCAGTGACCATGTTCAAACCCCAAGAGCTTCAGTTCACATTTACTGCTAAATGCAGCTGTTCTCAACTATTACAATCCATCAAAATAATTTCACCAAGTCTTAATGAAATTGGTCATTAAAACAGCATTTTAGCCGAGTTCAAAATAATGCCACAAGTCACAAACATCTAGTGCTTTACTAGCGGAGCCGTTGCACAAACGAAATGGCTACCCAGCTAGAAATGTTTTTGTTCTAGGATATTCCAAGAACATTATGCTATGTTCTGGTAATGTTTTCAGTGGCAAGTTTTATTTTTGTTCCCAGAATATTCTCTAAAAACATTCTACAGATGTTTGTTGATAACATTGTTAGAACATTATCCTCTAACGTTCTTAATCGGGAAGCTTCACATTGAACATTGGACGTGGACTCTAATGTTGCTCAGATTTCAAATTTTGCAAGGCATTCCTGCAGTCACTAATATATAATTAATTTCTTTTTTAAGACTCTAGGTGAGATCAGTTGATCAGATCACTACATGATGATATCATTAGCAAGTATCTAACATCATCTGAATACATTTTCTTTTGTTGCTTTTACCATAACAAACACAGTAACAGCAATTAAAAAGAAAAAACAAGACAAAAGTCAGATTGCTCAACTAAAGCTAACGCTTATCACCATAATGGTGACATCAAAGAGCATTCTGGGAACTAAAATAAAAATCGCCACTGAAAACATTCCCAAAATGTAATACATTTCTAGCTGGGAAAATGGTGCATCTGCTTTCTATAG